>JASGXE010007522.1:0-18207 GCA_030068105.1 Sinentomon sp. SZTP_YWyxl | reverse complement strand
AATTAAAATCAAATCTTTTGGTTTCATTTGCAACGGAAAAAAAAGCTTCTTATTTGAAGGGGTAGGGTTTGCTTTAATTTGGGTTTTTTCCACACAAAGGCCTATAAAGGAAAAGAGTTGCAACGGAAAACTCACATTCACGCTTCGCCTTCCCGGAATTACAACAGCTTACATACAGGTGTGCTCTCCAGCACCAGCTCAATGCTTACAACTCACTGGGAGGGGGTGGGAGGGCAGGGAAGGACTGAGAGAGGTTGGTGGGAGGGGGAGGAACGGGAGAGGGGCGAATGGCATTCCACATTCCATTCAACAATGATTCAATTCAATGGAGGGAAAAGGTGATCATAAAAAAAGAACAATGAAAGAGAACCATCCGTTCGGTGCGGTGCATGGGTTCCAAAAAGAGCAACCAACCAACGGCCAAGGCAACCACAGAACTGGCTCTCACTCAAGTCTCGACCTCAATCAAGCCCAGGTGCCTCAGCAGAACCTCAACTCAAGCCCCCCCTCACTCACTAAGTTTAGTTGGTCAGGACTAAGGGCCGGTGGGAAGCCGTTTTCCTCCAGATTTAGCAGTTTCCCTCTCAGGTTTTCTCCCTCACTCTCAACGGAATTCTTAGCAGGTCACTCACACAATGGGACAGCAAGCAACAGACAACAAATGGAAACAATGATGGGATATAATATAACTGCCAACCAAACTGCAAATATGTTGGGAAGGGATGAGCCAGGCCCCTCTCTCTCCTCTTCTACTGTGGTCAGATACAGGTGTGTAGGTTTACTATAGCGTTGACGGTTAAATGGTTGCCGGTTAAATGGTTGCCGTTGTCCACAGGATTTGGTGTGTTGCACAACTACCAGCACAATACAATAAAATACAATGCAATGCAAACAATGCTATGCCAGTGTTCAGTTGTCTGTCAGGGAATAGCCAACAATTGGTCCACAACTGGCAAGTGGCAACGGCCCAAGGGGGTCCACAATTTCCCATGATCAGGGAAAGAAGTGGGTACCCACACGGCACACCCACTTAGCCACCTGCAGCTGCTTCCTTTGAAAAGCACATACCCCTCATTTCACAAGTGTTTGGCTGGTGACAGAAAAAAAAGGAACGTTTTGGACTTTTCTTGTATTTTTTCTCAGAAAAAAAAAAGGGAAGCTTCAGTGGAGCACTGGAATCAAAGCCTTTTCAAATTCAACCAAACAACACCAAACCACAAAAACGATTTGGAAAAAGACAATCGAAAAGGTTGGTTGATGCCAAAGAAGACTGTGATGGCGATGGCCATGGCGTTCCAACCCAAGGCCAAGGAAGAAAGATATCCTGATGCATGTTTCTGCAGCATTTGAAAATTTGTCAACATTGTTATTCAACAGTGCAGTGTCCGTGACGCCAACTACAGCAAAAAGAAAGAAAAGAAAAAGAAACATTATGGATGGGCAAAATACTTTTTTTGCAAGCAGGACAGGCGGAAGGAAATTTTCATTCATGTCAGAAATAAAGTAGAATGCCCGCACACCAAGTTGTTCAAAAGGGCTTCGCATTCGTTTGCATAGAAAAATTCCAGAATTCTACACACTTCTTTGGGGCTTTGATGGCACACTCAAAGAGGGACAGGAGCTCTTTACCAACATCCCCCAACCCCATGCCAAATTGCTCAGCGAGTAAAATTCATCTGAAGGCAAATTCACAACTCAGCTGGTGAATCAACAGCTGGAGGAAAATTCACAGTTCACCTGGAAAATCACCAGCCCTCCTGTTAAATTCACAGCTCAGTTGGAAATCAACAGCTCAGCTGGAGGTAAATTCACAGCTCAGTTGGCAAATCAACATCCCAACTGGCAAATCAACAACTCAGCTGGAGGTAAATTCACAGCTCAGCTGGTAAATTCAGAGCTCAGTTGGCAAATCAACATCCCAACTGGCAAATCAACAGCTCAGCTGGAGGTAAATTCACAGCTCAGCTGGTAAATTCAGAGCTCAGTTGGCAAATCAACATCCCAACTGGCAAATCAACAGCTCACCTGGAGGTAAATTCACAGCTCAGCTGGTAAATTCAGAGCTCAGTTGGCAAATCAACATCCCAACTGGCAAATCAACAGCTCAGCTGAAGGTAAATTCACAGCTCAGCTGGTAAATTCAGAGCTCAGTTGGCAAATCAACATCCCAACTGGCAAATCAACAGCTCAGCTGGAGGTAAATTCACAGCTCAGCTGGTAAATTCAGAGCTCAGTTGGCAAATCAACATCCCAACTGGCAAATCAACAACTCAGCTGGAGGTAAATTCACAGCTCATCAGTTGGGAAATTATGTTCAGCTGGCAAGTTCATCCGGAAATCCACAGCTCGGCTGGCAAATCAACACATCAGCTGGAAAATATCCAGCTCAGCTGAAAGCCAACAGTTCATACGGTAAATTTTCAGCTCAGCTTGCAAATCAACAGCTCAGCTGGTAAATTTATGGCTCATCTGGCAAATCAACAGATCAGCTGGTAAATTCTTGAATCCAATGGAGGGAAGGGAAGAACAGTGTGATTCAATCAGTGTGGCACAGACAGACAAAAATCCTGCGCCAGCGACAGAAACATGGCGTCAACGAGCGGTCGGGTGCTTCGCTTGAGACGACACGTTTTTGGATGCACCGCAAAGACAGCCCAACTGCCGATAGAGTTTCATCAGTGTGGTACAGTGTAGAGATCTTGTTCTTGTAACTACGATGCTTTTTTCCACTTGTTTTCTGGAATCACGTAACCTTCCGGTTAAAGTGGGTGGATTCACACCTTACTTTCCAGTGCTTAAAGTGGTAAGTAAAAAGGGCCGGAGCTCCCTTTTCGGAAAAGGGACCAAGCATTCGAAAAAAGGGACCAACAATCAGGAGCGTCATTCCAGAATTTCGCAGGGGGCATTTTTCAGAGAAGCTGCGCATAGACCCAGTCGCAGGGTCGGGTTGGAGCCTGGTGGGATTCCAAGAGGCAAAGGCCCTGGTTGGTGGTTGTTACATCGCCAAAGAAGCAGGCACGGAATCGACAGACATCTTAAAAAATGGGTTTGACACTCGGAAAGGAAGGGGCCAAAGTGCGCAAAAAGGGACCTGTCTCATCACCAGCATTTCAGAGATGTCGGATGAAAAAGGACTGCCGGAGCTCAGCTCCTGCAGCCGCAGGGACGGCCGGAGCTCAGCTCCGGTGCGCTCCTGCACACTTTAAGCACTGTTACTTTCACACCTTACTATTTCATTCCTTGTGCTGCAGCTTGTTATGTCGACAACAACACCTGACCAAGAACAACGCTTACCTGCCGTCCGATGATCCAGGTCAAGTTTTATTAAGAAGCAGCGAAGATGTGGATCAGCCATGTCTTATCAGGTTTTTGAAGATCTCACCGTCATTAAAAGTTAAAGCAGTGGTCTCCAACTGTATTTCTGATCCCCGCTCGTACTTTTGTGGCGTCTCTTTTTCATTTGTTTTTGTTTCCAATGAATGGATGCCAATGCCCTTATACATTGCCACTTCCATCCTCTCTGTCCAAGGCAATGAGGGCTCATCTCTTCTCTGAGGTCAGTCACCCTGAGCACAGAAAAAAACAACGAACCGAACACAGCCCAACATCGATTTGCTCAAATGATGAGGATAAGTGAGGAAAGCAACTCTATTATGCAGAACTGGACTCATCGTCCTCATTCCCACAGCCGAGTGTCAAGATTCAGATGTCAAGATTCAGAGCACAGTTTCAGACCCTGAAGGCAAGCAATGGAAGTCGGTGCAGTGGACAGTTAGAAAGACCAGGCTGTTCATTTCTGTAACCACATGGTGGGGGAATGTAGGATGGAGAGAGGGAGGGGCAGGGTGAGTTGCCATTTTCCTGCTCGTGTTTGCTTTTTTTCCAAAAGAAATCCATACTGAATTCTTTCTTTTGTTATTCCGTAGGGTTGCGTTGGCCTGAGCATAGTGAGTGTTGGCAGCAAAATTGAGATGTCCAGTGAATCCATCTTGTGACGTTTCGGAAGCACCCGCTTTGGCAACTTTCCCACACTTTCACAATAGTTGCACCTATAAGATCGGAGGAAATATAGTGTTCCAATTCAAATGCAGTTTGCCTTCACCGAGCTCAAGCTCCCTTCAAGCTTCTGGTAGCCAACACAACACATCTCATCTTCCGAGTAAAATAAAGCAAAAGAAAAATGACGTGTCTCAAATTAATTCGTCCATGCCACCTGAACATTATGTGACTTCGTTCTGTCTGCTCTCTCGGTAGCATATTGCAAAATCGTAAGAGGTTTTTCCTAAGTCTACAGAAGAGCAAAAAAAAAAACGAAACCAGAATTCAATGTTGTTTTGCGTTCAAATCAGGACCCCGAAAGTGCAGAACTCCTGAACAAAGGCATACAGAGATACAAACAACAATTCTACCTATTTTGCTGAAATATACATTTCTGTAGTTACGATTTTGTAACATGTTACCGACTTATGATGGAATGGAAATTATATCATCAATCAAATCAAATAACTGCTCCCCCACCCTGTTCCAGCAATTGCCCCCTCACCTCAAAGGCTTGGCAATAGGTTAAAATCAGTTTCTTCAAGTTTCAGTTCTTAATTTTCTTCAAGTTCAACACAACATCCGAGTAAGAAGTTTGTAATTTTCTTGTTTTTATTCTGTCCATTCATACATTCATAATAGTAAAACACAAATCATCATGGCAGAGTGACAAGTGACAGGAGTGACACTGACACAAACCAACACAAATGATGGATGGATGGCAGCTGAAAGGGAGGAAGGGGATGAAAAGCATCACAAGAGTTGGAAAAGAACGGACGGAAGAAACAATGATCATGGGCAATCGGAATGTCGTGTGTCCGTTGGGTGGGATTGGGGTGTTTCCCACCTTGTATCAGATTGTTCCCAGTGTAAACTGATGTTTTGTCTACGGATGGCGGAAGATGTTTGCCTTTTGGGCAAGCATTTTATTTTTTATTTTTTTAATTCGCAAGGACTTTGTCCGGCACGAATCAGCATGAGGGTGGGTGACTCAGTGAGAAGACAAGAGCGTTGCGAATAAGTCCATTTTTGCAAACAGAGTTTTTGTTTAAAACCATTTAATGTAAGATCAATTCCTTCATCAAATACTTCTCTCCCTAACAAATTCCACTCTTGTACAGTTCTGATCACAAAGGAGTATTTTCCAACATCTGTATGAACATTGTCCACACGAAGCTTGAAATCATGGTCATTTCTCCCCACATAGCATGGTGGCCACAGAAACTCCTTTAGACCAGACCAACCACCCACATTGTTTAAAGCTTGATAAAGAGAAACCAAATGTGCCTCGCGTCTTCGTCGAGCCAGGGACACCCAACCCAAATCTCCTATCATCTCAGACACACTATCAAAGGGGTTATATCTGCCAGTGACAAACCGTGCAGCCTTTCGCTGAACACTTTCCAATCTCACACAATGCAGCTTGGTGAGGGCCCCAAACCACCGCCGCATATTCCAATAGCGATCGAACCAGAGCTAAATATACTTTCTCGCGAACGCTCTGGGTAGCACCATGAAACATTCTCCTGACAAAGAATAGTGCTATGTTCGCTTTTTTAACAACATTTTCAATGTGAGTCTTCCAGTTCAATTTACTTGTAACGTCACGCCAAGGTACGTAATAGATTCAACCACAGGAATGTCCTCACCTCTGACTTTATAAGCACTGCAGTGGTGTTGATTTCGACAAGAAAAACGAAGAAGAGCACATTTGCCTGTGTTTAGCCTGTGTTTAGCATGACCAAGCTGGGGTCACACAGAAAGGGTTTTTATTGTGTGTATCGTGGAATCCTGTTCAAGATGTTTCCCGGAGCACATAACTTTTCTCCATGTCCTTTTGTGCCTCCAAGATGAAGTGTTTTCACTATGGGCTTTTGTGCTCAAAAACTATATGTCCGTCTCCACGCTTAAATGCTTTGCAACAAAACTGATTAGTTCTTTTTTCACAATTATTTTTCCACTTAACCGAACCCTGCTGTTTTTATTTTTTTCACATTGATATACAGAATAGGTAGCAAAACATGCCGTGGGTGTTGAGCACCACCTATTTTCAAGTTACTTTTTGCAGTGCTTGTTGCTCCCACTTTTTCTATCCTCCGAACTGATTGATGCAGATTTGTTCTTCTTTGCTGCTGGCCATGCTATGCACACGCGGCGGTTTTGCAAAACAGAAGAATTTTCCGAGTTTCCCAACAGAATTTTGATTTTCCCAAATTGCACAGGACAAAGCAAATTCCAGGCATCTATCTCTCTCGACCAAATTTCCAAATTGAATTTGTTATTTTTCAGGAAGTCCAAATTATTTCCAGATCGTCAGAAGAGCCTGACTGCTCCTATCGGGATTTCCAGCTCGCTGAAAACTGCCAATGTCATGTGCATGTGTGATTGCTTTTCCCACTTTTGAACATTGCTTGCTCTGGAATCGTTTATTCTTTTTCCGCTCACTCACTCACTCTCAAGCAGTCGTAGACAGCAGAAATTAAATAACCACATTGTAGGAATATTTCTTCAAAAGGCTCAGATTTCAGTGTTGGTCCTAGGGATCCAAGAGTGATGTCATTCCAATGTCCGTTGACCCACTGATGCAAGCATTAGAACGTTTAAGAAGCTCTTATGGGCTGCAAGGAGGGGGTTTTTTGTCTGGTCCTCAAGGATTGGGTTTTCCCCCACCACTAGCGCAGTGCTGTATGCGTCCGAACAATGCTGGTTCCCAGCTTCGGCTGGTACAAATAAAAAAAAAAGAACTTTTACGAGCCAGCAAGTAGTAATCTCGGCCATTTTGGGCAAACCCACAGAAGGGAAGATAGGTGAAAGGCTGGATGGATAGTGTTCGGGTGGACCGCAGAAGGAAAAACAAACAAAGAAACAAAACTATCCACAAAACAAGCTCCTCAATCAGGTCACAGTTGTAAAGAGGAGAAACGAGGAATAGTAGACTAAAAAAGAAAATTAACAACCCATTAAATAGGAATTAGGAACTACAAGAGAGGAGAGAAACAAAGTTGACCGGTGAGTGGCACTAGAGAGAGAGAGAGATGTCGTCCCGTTTTTCCGCTTTTTCTCCGAATTGCGGGAGAAATGCAAAAGTTGGGGAATTCGGCTAGAACCTGGTGTTTGTCTTGCCATGAATCAGAATAGTGCACAGTTTGGGGAAAATTAACTGTGGGGGGTGGTACGTATAAATACCAACATTTGCGAATTGACATTTCAAACACTGTTTTATTCCACAACTGGTGGTGGGGTTGAAACCCCCCAAATCGTGCGGGTGTGTTAAAGATCCAGGTTAATCAATCCTTTTGTTGGATTTTGCATCAATCGGAGAGATCTCTTGGTTCAGGAGTTAGTTTTTTCGCAGCATTTTTCTCACATCAGGTCCCAACGACTCAAATCATCTACAGTAAAGGGTAAAGGAAAGGGGGAAATGCTATGTTGTCCTTTTACCATCAACCGTCCAGACCATGTTTCCCCAGATGTAAACGGATATGGGTGAAAAACACACGCAATTCTGGAGAGAAGCACATGCCTGGTATTTCATATGGTTCCATCCAACCATATGACAGGTCTGGTACCTCTGTGGCAATAGCAACCATATGAGGTAAAACAGCAGGACCACATCTCTGCATAGTGATTGGTGAGAATTAAGAAAAAAAAGCAACAAATACATACCTAATGCAAAGAAGTGAGTTGCACTAAAAATAACAAAATCAATAATAACCTAACAAAACAAAACATTATGCAACAGCTGAAAGAGGAAAGGAGGACTTCAGAGAAACTACCTGATCTCAATCACTCACTCCTTCATGTGCATTGTGAAGTCAAGCAGAAAAACACTTCCACCATTTCAAATGGCCGACTGGATTTGAGCAAGAGATTTGCACTTGCACTCACACTCACCTAACACCAACTTCAATCCCAATTCCCAACTCAGTCAACGACATAACTGGCCCCTCCCTGCTGAAATCTGCAACTCTGTTGGTTGGTAATCGTGAAAATGGGAACAAAACTCGATGTGGGCTGTGCTTCAAATAGCAAGGGGAGCACAGGGGTGAACCCACCCCCCTCCCCAGAAACAAGGACATGTATATCCAAAATATTCACAGTGCTTGTTTGCCGAAGTGCTTATTTTGCAGTTACACTGCTGCACAGAGGGGTGAGGTGAAATATATTACGCAATTGCAACTTGAAAAGGTGATCCCAAAATCTGTGTTCGAGTGGTTGGGGGTCGAAATCCATCTATAAGGGTGGGTGAGGAGTTGGAATCAGAATAACTACTGTATTTTCTAACTGATTTGATTTAAACTTGGTACACATCAAGAAGGTCCCACTACAAAAAAGGGCTGTGCCAATTAAAAGGGACACCCTTTGGTGCAGAGCAGGTTAAACCATCTTTACGAGAATCTCCAGAAATGTCGCTTTGAGGTAATCATTTTTGGCCATGCCATCATTCTCGAACTTCAAAAACCATCAAATCCACACCAGGTGGTTTTTTTTTATTTAATTGAATTGCCTTTATCATATTCTGGTGATATGATTATTTTTTGACGATTAATTTGCCAGGATACAGTCCGGCGCAAATTATTAAATAACATTACATGCTCATAATACGGCTGGACAGCCTCATCGCACAAATTCAACAAAACATAAAAATGCTAGTAATGGAGAGAGAAGAAAAAAAAGTTTGGAATCAACGCACCTGCAAAAACGAAACATTTGGAGAGCCAGAGAATATTCCTCCTGAAAGTGTTTAAACTGATATCATTTCCATTTCCAAAGGTTCTTGCATCCAGGGAGTTCCACTCTCTCACTGTTCTAGCAACAAAGGAAAACTTCCCAACATCCTTTCAGACAGGTCCAAATCTCAACTTGAATGTGTGATCATGTCTACCTAAATAACCAGGGGGTAATAAGCTTTCTTTAATACTTGACCAACCACCAATGTTGTTTAGCCCCTTAAAAAGACCCACCAACCTAGACGCCTTCCTACGCTTGGCCAAGGAGACCCAACATAGAGCAGTCAACAAATTGGACACACTACGAGAAAATGAATAGCAACCAGTAACAAAACGTACAGCCCGTCTTTGTACTCTCTCAAGTTTCTCAACCTCTACCAGGTGATAGGGATCCCAGGCAGCAGATGCATATTCCAGCAGAGAGCGAAATAAACTTTTTCTTTGACGATTTTGCTCGCCCTAAAAAACGCACCCCTGAGAAAAAATAGTGCCGAGTTTGCTTTACCAACAACATTTTCAATATGTTTACTCCAATTCAAAGTTTTTGTGAAAGTAACACCCAAGTAAGTTACACTGTTTGCTAAAGGTGAGTCAAAATTTGTGATGCCGTATTTTCCAATAAGATCCAATATGATCAAAAACTATATGACGCAGCTTCAGCGCTAGATATCTGGAGATCCGGTAAAGATTTTTTGCCACCTCTGCATGAAAGGTTGTCATTGTTTAGTTGACGCAGAGCCAATGTTTAGAGACAGTAAAAGTTACGAAAAGGCAACGAGAGAAAAATGCTAATTAACAGGCACATAATTCTTGCGTGCAAGTAAACAGACCGTTTTTAAATACAATAAAAGCAACACATCTTTAAAAATACAATAGAAACAACATCGTATGCACAACATGGACAATCAAAATGACTTCTTAAAATAAACAAACCAAGAAAAAAAACAGGTAGGTAGGTGGCTAGCTAGTAAGTTAAGAAGGTGCCTGCCCATGTGAGCTGAACCCCCCCCCCAAAAAAAAAAAAACAAATGCAAGCTTCAAACGTAGTCAAGAATATTATCACGGCTGGTTGCTTTTTTCGTCCGTTTACTAAAGAATGTTGTTTCGCAAAACTTCTTCACTTCACTGACGAGAAAAACGCTCGACGTTAGAAGGACAAGCACAACAAGATCTACAATAATCATATGGAAAGAGAGATGAGCAAATCATTCATTAATCATCTTTCATTCTCCCAAAAGAGCTGAGCAAAGTGCAAGACTTCAAACTTTATAAGAAGTGCCATGCAACCTTGCTGCCATAATGAAAAGGAAAAATTCCATTTGAGCACCGAGCACCATTCCATGGAAAATCCAGCATCAAAAAATTGATCAACATTTGAAGTTGAACTGAGGGGTTCGAGCTATGCCAGGATCAAACATCTTGATCTCTGAAAAAACCATCCCTGCGCAAAAAAGCCAGAATTCACGTCTCACACAATTAAAAACAATGACAACAATGTCAAACTCCTCAGTTCAAATGTTGTTTACTTTTTGATGTTGGAATTTCCATGGAATGGTGCTCAAAATGCAATTTTTCTTATTATTTTATACTAACAGAGGTATTATCTGTTCTTTTTTGCTGTTGATCCGGTCCCAGGAATTGCGTGCTCGTCTTGCCACCACCATCAGGCTCCCTCTCATGACATGTGGCAACTGATGAAGTGTAAGGGGGACAGAGAGAAACTAAGCCACAATTTCTGGAAAATTCGATCAACCATGCCACTTTCTTTTGTTAACCTTAACCTCCGAACTTCACAACTGCTAGATTTAAACCAGATTAAACCAAAGGAATATGAGCAATGCAATCCACATCACACAGAAAGGTGGCAAGGCCTTCTAGAACTGGAAAGATGGAGCAACCATCGACTCGTTTGGAAAACGCTGAGGAGGCAATTCTTCAACAACTAAGGATGTGGCAATTCTTTCATCTGCTGCCGTCATCACTCATGCTTGCATCACTTGATTCCTTCCTCTGAAAACCAGTGGCCAGTGACTCACAATAAGAATTGAGGGAAAGGTACAGTCAGCAAGTTGCTTACATTTGCTGCCACAAACAGTGACAAGCTCCCCTCAAAGCTTCAAAGATATTTTCTGTGTCACTGGATTGCATCACATTCTTGTTCGCATAACAAACTGGAAAAAGAGTTCATCCCAAAGGGCTGGCCAACTCGTGAAAGAAACAAGCACGTTGTGTGATAAATAAAAAAAAAAAAAAACGTTACATAACTCTGGAGTACAGATTGATGATCTTAGAAATCTCTGCGTTCACAACAGAGAGAAAGCACACACTCATTGCAGAGGGAAAACAAAATTTCAGGCTCTGAAGCATTGTCAAATCGCTATTTTTTCAATCATCAATCAAAATATTTTTTCTGCAGCTGTCACTGTCTTCTTAATATTCATTTTCATTGATTTTTTTGGCTATTTTCTTTTTTGATGGAGTGCTCATATTGAAAGCGAAAACTTGCATAGGATACCTATTTCTTACAGCATTCACCCTTCAAGAGGTCCTCCCAAGCATAAGCACTGCATGCCCTTCCTTCAAGGGATCAAGGGAGTGAAGATTGAAAATGACATGCACTGCACCATATCTCTCTCCCAGGGTAAAAACATCAAAAATGAATAAGTGAGAAGAAAGCAATGACGGAAAACCACCGTCAAGGTTTTCCCAAGTTTATTCAATGCTCTCTCAAGTGACGGAAAGAAAAAGAAGTGACGGAAAGTGGCGCCCTCGATCACATCGGTGGTCATATGTCCACAAAAGTGGATGGTCGGTGGCACCCACAGTGCTGTTCCAAGGAACTTAGCTTGGGAGAGAGAGAGACCCTCAAAGGTTGGAGCTTTCAAATTTTTTTACCAATTAACTGTCAAATTCAAGGGTTTTTTCAATGTTTCATTCAAGGTCTGCATTTGGAAATCAATCAATGTTTTTTCGATGTTTCAACTTGATACCTGGGGAAAACGTTGAATCGCCTGGGAACCCCAGAAGGATCAGATTTGAGAAAGATCTTGCTTGATCTTCCAACCTTTTAGTCGGAACGAACAAAAGCCCACTGCTGCCATCAAAGGCTAGGATGCTCGGTGGATTGGATAGATCTTTTTTCTTTTCGTTTGTGGGAGGGAACTGAGCACGGTTCAGCTAAGGTGTGGTATTCACGAAGAAGCAGGAACAGAAGGATCTTGAAACCAAACCAAAACAGGCAAGAAAGAGGCAAGGCAACTAAATTAAATCAAAATAATCAAACTGACCTGTAAATGAAAGTGATTCAGTTTGGAAAACCCACTGCAATGGCTTGAAATAGATGACTAAAAGTTGACCAACAACTGAACCAACAACAGCAATGATAAAGAACTTGTTCGAAAAGAAACCAATGCTAAAGATGGATTTGGTCTGCAAAGACAAAGACAAAGATACGGATGGACAGATTAATCAAAAGAGAAAGAAGGATATAAGAAACTAGAATTAAAGAAACATAAAAAAATGACACAATGTTAAAATGGAAGGAACCACTTTCACTGTCATTCAAAATATCACATGTTTCTGATCACAGCAACCTCCCTTAAACTTTGGGCTTACTTTTGAACCTTTTGTAAATGTGAAGGACTGACTGCAAGTAAGAGAATGAGATAACCTCCCGTTACAAATGTTTAGAAATCAGTTGATTACAGAAAGTGCAGGACAAACACACACATACCTTCTGGTGTGGGCTTAATTAGGACAACTTCCATCAGTGTGGTGCTTGGTCTTGGTCGCACAGTGCCCAGTGATTATTGATCAGCTTATTATCCAATCCAAGCCTGTGAGTGCGTGATAATTATTTTGCTCATCTAACATTGCATCTCTTGAGGCATATGGAGGAACCATTTTAGAAAATGCAAACCATCATCTCCCATTCCCTGTTTACCTTATATAATCATGTGAAACCTTTTTGCAAAACCCTAGGTACACAACAAAGAATTAATCCAAATCAATGAATTTATTTTGCAGTCCTCTGAGCAAAAATTTGGAAAATGCTACTCCCATCCCTCACCTGGACAATTTCAAAAACAACACAAACAGAACGCAACCTTATTTCGACAAGTTGATTCCACTCAGCCAGAGGGCCATTAAAGGGTATCTTCCTGCAATCATGCAACACTTCTATGGGTTTTTCATGCACTTCACGCAACAGAAATGTTTGTTAAAATGATGGAATTAGAAACCATTGATTGGTATAGTGTCATGTCATGTCCAAAAGCTAAATCCAACCTGTGATCGGCAGCTAAGAGCATTGAACATATCAAAGAAAACGAAACAGGTAAATGTCATAGTGGTATCCCTCTTCGTGATAACATTATCACTGAGCTGAAAACAAAACAAAGGAAAGAGGAGAGGAGATGATGAGTCAAAAGCTAAGCAAAAACAGCTGACAACAATCTTGGAAAAGAAAATTCGCATTCAAGCACCATTCCATGGATATTCCAGCAACAAAAATTCACCAACATTCCAACTGAGGGGTTCCAGCTAAGTCAGCACCAAACACCTTGATATCTGACAAAGCCGACCCTCTGCAAAAAAGCCAAATTTGTCATTTGTTAGAGAAGAACAAAACTGATCCGAGAAGGATGATTGCACCCTTGAAGGAATGAAACTTTCAAAACAGGAAGAACAGATTACAAAGTGAACAGTGGGGTGGAAAACTAGGGATATCATGCATGTGACGTTAAGTCATTGCCCATTCACGGGTTGTTTTAATGACTTTATCTCCATATCGGTCAACGTTTCGAATGCAACATGCGTCTGTAGTCAAGAATAGACTCTTCTTGATAACCGCGTGTCGCCTTGATAACAGATGCGCGATGGGCCCGAACCGTTGACTCGTAATACAGAATGAGAAAAAAGTAGGCGAAGGACCTGTCCAAATGTCTGGACGGACCTTAAACGATTGTCTTCCGCGAATTACAACACATTGCTCTCATGATAAAATTTCGGATCAATTTCATAATAAAATTGTGTGCATCTCTTCGCTGCACACTTAAAAATTGGGTAACTCTGACTCTTGATACTGGCATTACCTTTTCTGAGGCAGTCGAGCACAGGGCGGAAAATGTGATGTGACTGCATATTTTCTTCGTCTGGAGGTGCCTAAAACTTGCCTCTGTGCAGGTAAAATGGGGGTGTTCTTTACACGAGGAAAGCACAGTCAACTAACCAAGATCACAAAGTCAACCACGCATTCAAAATGGAACAATATGATGAAACAACAAACTAGGTTGGAAACTTGGAGACGTGTCTGGCGCTAAAACATCGCCCTTACCGGGAAATTCGACGATTTTATCTCCATGGTGCGAGCTGAGTCAACGTTTCGGGCGCTGGTCGTGACAACGAATGCACGATGCGCTCAAAACGTCGACTCAACTCGTACCATGGAGATAAAATCGTCAAATTACCCGGAAAGGGCGATATTTTAGTGAATATGAAACAACTTTACGAAGAGCTCAGCAAATAAGGACAGAGTAAAGCCTGAATCAAACCTAACTATCCCATCGTGCCTACCTCTCGTTGGAAAATCCACAACGTTCCGGAGATGATAATAAACGCAGAGAGAAGGACGTTGATTATCAAAGACCTGTTAATCATGTTGTCCCGAACGTTACGAGGTGGTTGCCTAATGACTTCCTTGTCAACGGGTGGCTCAACACCAAGGCTGTTGAATGAATGAAATAATTGATTAGTCAATGGCAAAATGGAATTGAAAGCAGACAACTCACATTTTGTGTACAACCTGGCCATTTCAATGAAGGATTAAAATTCAAATCTATTCAGACGACAGGGCGGGGACAGGTGGCAGTTGTGTCACATTGGGCCGATTTTTTAAATGAAGCCGGCCCATCTTTTAGGCCGCGGATTATTTTCGTTTTAAATGCAATTTTGTACACAAAAGGAAAAGAATCCGCAGCCTAAAAGATGGGCTTCGTTTAAAAAATCGGCCCATTGACTATTGATTATAGGCTTGTTCAGTTGTTACACTGAGCCTGGCTCAAAGCGTGGTTACAAAACGGGAAACACGGACCGAAATAAAAATGCAACAAATAGGCCACAAACTGCTCGCAAACTGAATAAAAAAGAAAAAACAAAGTGCCAATTTGAGTTTTGACTCCTCTTCGGACATTTGGGCTTCGTCAAGGACAACATCGCAATGCCAATTGGCATCACGTTTTTAATTTGATGTCCAATTTCAACTAAGAGATCATACATGCTTTCATTCTTGATGTAATTTGACAGATTTCACTTCATTCTTAAAAAACATTGTTGTGTGGCAGTTGCCTTGGTGAAATCTGCAAAACTCATCCGACACTGTAAATAGTTTGGTTTAAGGCCTTTGTAGGATCGATATCAAGATTTTTCTGATGATGTTAGAGCGTTTGTGAAACGGATCGTGGCGCCAGACACAATTTGATACTCATTGAGATTTTGTCATTCTTTTTTTTTTTTTTTTTTTTTAAGAAATCCAAGAACAATGTGACAAGTAAAGTTAATTCTATCGTGTTTGGCTGCAGATGCACAACTGAAGTCAGCAGGAGAATGTGGCCTGGAAAAGTGGAAAGGGTGGAGCAGGGAATACCTAAGCAAACAAAAGATAGCAGGCACTGGCAGCTAGGCTGACATGAAACAAGCTGTGTTTGAGGCTGACCTCTGAGCAGGTGGACCATCCATTATAATGTTGATCCAGAGTATTTGCATTGCATTCAGTGGATTGGGAATTCCTAGAACGGTCGAGAATGCAATCAGTGAGAGGGCACTGATCGAAGTGCTGAGCTGGAAACGGACAAAATTCTGGATGTTGTGGAAGATCGACTTGCCCTCTTCAATTGCAGATAATATCGAACTGAGGTTATCGTCTATTAGGATCATGTCAGCCGCTTCCTTGCTGACGTCAGTACCCATCTTACCCATTGCTATGCCGATGTCAGCCTTCTTCAGAGCCACACCATCGTTGACACCGTCACCCGTCATGCCAACCACGTGGCCACACTTCTGAAGGGCCTGATATAGACAGAGAGAAAGAGAAAACCGTGGCATTATTCTGGTTGTGTACTTTCGGGGAATATTTTTTTTTATTTATAAATTTGCGTTATTTGTAGTAGACATGCTTACGAATTCAAACTCTGCTCAAGGCCAGGCATGCCTGCAGAGGTGTGGGGAAGCACCAGCACCTACTCTTTTGCATGCCGGACTGTGAATGAATGCGGTGGAATTCCTTGAGTCCTGGGATTGTGCCAATGCACATGACAAATGTTCTGAAACTTTAGGAGAAACATTTGTGTCACACATCTAATTGTTATCTAACTTTTTTCTCTTCGATCACTATCTAAATTTGTAACAAACTAGAATGCCATACGGAGTTGCTTCTCATAGGTCCGTAAATCCTGCCAATTTTCGTAGGAAATTACAGTGTCAGTTTCAAACAACATCGCCGAATGCCATGAAAGGTGAGCAGGCAGAGCCTCACCCCCCAGAAGACGCAGAAATGTTGAAATTTGGAGTTCATTTTGCGGTCAAAGTTCGTATTCTCGAGGTAAATTTCCCACGGGTGAGCAAGAAAAAGAACAAAGCTTTCAATACCTATTCACTGGATTTTCCCAGTTTTCCCTTTTTTCTCAATTCCCTGGATTTTCCATGTTTTTCAGGTGCAAATTTACATTTACGTGGATTTTCCAGGTGGGCTGGCAGAAAAAGCTGTAGCTGGCAGAAAAAGCTATCAGGCCCAAATCTCACCTTCACAATCCGCAGCTTATGCTTTGGTGTGACACGGTAGAAAATGCAAATATCATTGACAACATCGGCCAGTTGAGCATCACTGAGAGAGTTGAGATTGTCTCCTGAAACCACTTGATACTTGTTGCTCAGCTCAAGACCAATCAAGTGACCAATCGAAAGAGCAGTCTCCTTCGAATCACCCGTCAACACTTTGACTCTGACACCACAATTGTGCAACATTTCAATGCATTCACTGACAAATGGCTTTGGAGGATCTTGAATGCCAACCAGACCAAGGTAGGTGAGGTTATTGAGGTCCCTTCCTTTGGCAAAACCAATCACTGAAACAAATGACGAGAATTGATTGATTGATTGGTACGAGGAGAGTGAGTCAATCAATAAAAACAGTCTTCCAACACTTTTTTTTGAGCTCCTATTCATGAGATTGCAGCATTCTAATGCCAAAAAGGCCACGATTTCTGCACATGCACCACTAACGGTATATTCATAAATTGAAGACATGTCAAAAAAGCCGTTTCCCGTTCGTTACTGATAAGAACAACTTGCGATGTGTCGATCCCATGGACGTGGACCTTTTTTAGCACTGCTGAAAGGAAGCACTGCTGCCTAGTGAGACGTTAGTGCTTGATAAAGGTCCACGTCCGTGGGACCCAAACACTGTAAGTTGTTCTTGTAAGTTATGAATGGGAAACGGCTTTTTAACATGTCTTCATTCTGTTAACAAGGCCACACAAGCGGATCATTCAGGACTGGTAATTTTTCAGAATGGTGAGAGCACTTGGATGAATTGCAGATGAAAATTAATTCAAACCAGAAAAATTCAAAAGTCACATCATTGATAGAGAAATTTGAAATGATCAGATCCCACTTACGATGGAAGTATTTCACAAGTTTTCAACCCCCCCCCCCCCAATGATCAGCAGACCCAGGCTCCCAATGCTCTCAGGACTCAGAATGGTGGAGGTTGAAAAGATATCCACTGGCCATGCTCTCCAAAACGAAAAAAAAGGAAAACTAGCCAGAGTACTGAACATTCAAACTCAGCCCAAGACTTGGGAGATAAGGCCAGCCCAACACCAACATGTCATGTGAGAAGTTTGTGAATCAGCAAAACAAAAAGCATCAAGCACCTTAATAATGCGGTAAGGTTAGGAATGATACCAAACCAACCAACCTCTCAACCCCTTCGAGCCAAGATCATTAGCATGATCGAGAAGTTTCTCAATGAATTGATTGTTGATGGCCACCACCTGGCCGTTCCCACCGGCATACGTTCTACAGTTGAGAAGGATTTTCTCCAGTGCACCTTTCACGAAGTACAACTCCAGATCTGAATCACCACAAGCAGCAGTCGTTGTGGTGTTGTCAGCGGTTGCAATAACACCATTTACACCGTCAACAGCCGAAGTGTGCATTGTGATCAGGTCTTTCCTGAGGCTGTGAGAACTGCCTTGTCTACTGTTGAGACCGTTGGTGTTGACGCATCCTGGTGACGGTGTTGACGGTGCAGAAGACAACAGCTGATACGTCGAGGCACTGCTGATGTTGCTTCCATTGCCGTTGTTGTTGTTGTTATTCCGACGTGGAGCACATTTCACAACCATCATTTTGCTATCATGGGGGTTTTAAGCACTTTTTA
>JASGXE010007521.1:0-22730 GCA_030068105.1 Sinentomon sp. SZTP_YWyxl | reverse complement strand
GTGCGACAATATTTTTTGTACTGGATGCTCTCGAACAGCCGTCGCTCGGCAGTCGAATGACAACAAAAGTACATTCCGCAAATGACACAGCGCTGATCACATTGCCGGTCAGCATATCAGCATATCATTGAGACTAACAAACGTATTTAGTATGTTTGTTTGGTACAGCTATTTACTGCCCAAAGCGTTAAACTTTGCATCAGAGGAACAAAGTTCCATGCGCACAGACGCAGTCCCACGGGTTAATGACAATAAATCTTTTTGCGCACAAAATCTCACATTTTCCTGCCCCTTTGGAAACCAAAAGCTGCAATCTTCACTGAAGGCGTGTGATGTGTGTTGCGAACGTGTTGAAAATCACAGGCGCAAACTTCTGTCTCCCTGCCGGCCATGCCCGAAAGCGATGCTCCAATTTCCGATGCAGTTCTCGCACCAAACAAACAAAACATGCATGCGTGAGCGTGTGTGTTGCAAATGCATTCAAAATCAGATAGCGTAGGAAGTTGCGCATCTTCCACACATTCTCAAACGAATTGCTGCAATTCTCACACCAAACAAAACACATCATGATTATTGTGTGCCGGAAATCCTTTGAAAATTACATGTGTCTCCCACCTCAACTTGAGAAGAGTGGTTCGAGCGATAATTTCTGAAAAAAAAATCGAAGAAAAAAATCTGAAGAAAAAAAAATAGAAAACAAGCAGACTGGAAATAGCTTGCGACAGGTGCATGAAGGTGTTGGCTTGCCAATTACAGCACAGCGCCTTTCTGATAATTAACAATGCTGGAGCTTCTCCAGTGGGTTCACTAGAATCTACTTGAATCTTTAACCACACACATTTGTGAGGGAAGTTTAACTGCCGAGGAAGTTTAACTGCGTATTTTTCTTCTTGGACATTCGAACAAACGACAAAAAGAACATACCATGGCTAGAGCAACTATTCAAATCAGCTGAAATGAAGAAAGAACAACACAAAAATTGAAAAATGAGATGCGACGACTATGGAGCATGCTTGCGTCGAAGGTGAATAAAATACTGTAACGATGTTAGGTGATTAGATAAAGTTCCTTTCTAGTCGAGCTTGGCGCGCAGTTTTCAGCCGGTTTGGTCGGCAAAAGTGCTATTTACCTGGATGTATGAATGGTTTAGCCATGATAAAATAATAGAAGTCTAGCTGAAAGGAGCGTGCTTTGTGACCTAAGGGAAGTGAAAGATGAACGAAATCAATGTTTTCTTGGTTTTCATCAAACAAAAAAAATCACCAGAGTCGTTTTGGAATTTTATGGCAATCGAAATCTTTTTGATGTTTCCTTCGGGGGCAATTATTTACGAAAATCGAACACGAGCTTTCTCACCGGTGATGCGTTTTCCGCGGTTTTTTACTGTTCACAGACTCCAATTGAAAATTTTAAAATGTTTTTTACTCATAAATTGGGCGTACGAATATTTGGCGTATGAGTTGGGCTATGGTGAAAACACCATTTAAAGCACGCAGAACTAAACCAGATTGGTTAAGGTGCATTGCAGGTGCATTGCATGAAAATGATGACAGCAGAGGGAGAAGGAAGCCGCCGGAAGAGGTAAAAGGACATCCATTAGTTTTGCACTTTTTCTGTAACTTTCATCAATGCCAGTGAATTCTGTAATCTATGGGAGTTTCAAAATGTTATAGGAGAGCAAATATCTATTCTGTTCTCGCAAATAATTTCATACGAATAATAATTTCATTCGAATAATTTCATACTTGTGAACTATTCTTATCGTCCACTAAAATTATGACGCCGTATCAGGCAATCGACATTGTTTCTACCAGTTTGAACTAAAAATGCAGATATCCTGCATAATTTTCATTCGCATGACGATGAAATATTTATGACTACGGCAGGTGCCGAACCCGAAACCTCATGAATGGTAAGAAAGAACTGCAAGAGCTTGTACTCTTCCGTGCAGTTTTGTGCGGCAGAGAAGGCAAATCGTTCAAAATGATTAAAATGTCAATAAAATTCACAGAATAGCAAAATTTTTATCAAAACAATTCGATAAAAAATTGTGTAAAACACACAAAATAGGTACAACATAACATCTGCAGAAAAGTTTGGCCCTCTCTCGCGCTACCCTTATCAACGCGTGCAATAAAGACACACTAACATTTGCGCTAATATCAAACCTATTTCTAAAAAAGAGGGAGGCTCAAATTCGCCACAGGATTACCGTCCAATTTCGCTAACATGTATTTGCTCTAAAATTTTTGAGCGCCTCCTTCCTCGCTACATTTTGTCCATCTTAAACAAACTGCAGTTTTTCCACCCCAATCAATTTGGTTTCCGTTGCAATCGATCAGCTGGTTCTCTTTGTTGATGACATCTCTCGCTCCATCGACAACTCAAATTCTGTTCATGCTATTTTTCTGGATTTAGAAAAGGCCTTTGGCCTTGTTCCACATGAAAAATTACTTGACAAATTAAAAAGCTATAACTTCCCCGCACATTTATCCAAAATAATGTCCTCTTTTTTGACAAATCGCACTCAGCGAGTAAGGATTGATGATTGCTTATCTTCGAGTGAGGATTGATGATTGCTTATCTTCTCTTGCAACCGTCACATCAGGTGTTCCACAAGGTAGTGTTATTGGTCCACTCCTTTTTCCTAATCTATATAAACGACGTTTCTGACATCATTAGTTTCCAATATCAGGCTGTTTGCCGATGTATGGTGATTTATAGAGATATTATTTGTCTCGATGATCATGCGGCGCTGGCGGCTGACTTGGATTCTATTGCTAGTTGGTGCGGAGATCAGGTATGAGAATTAGTACCAATATACGTAAAAGTAAATTTGTCGTTATTGGGGATTCAGAAAATGCCAATACCCTCAAACTACACAATTTGCCGCGCCCAGTTGGAAGTTGTTCCTCATATTAAATATTTGGGAATAACCACCAGCAAAGATTTAATTAATACGGAGTAAACATATTGAACAAACGGTCAAGAAGGCCTCCCGAATTTGCAATTATATTTTCCGAAACTAAAAAAAGTTGCATACGCTTCGATTTTTCCTGCTCTGGAGTATGCCTGTGCAATCTGGAACCACTCCAAAATGTGCGATATAAAATCCCTCGAAAGTGTCCAAAGGCGTGCCGCAGGGCTATTTCTGGTAAATATGAGCGAACCGCAAGTGTTTCCAGATTCAAGTGTGTAGGTTGTAGGCCTACCGAACAACTCATGTTGAATGGAAATATTGTCGATGACTTTTTGAGGAGAAATTGGAAGTGTTTTCGTCCTAAGTTTGGGAAAAATATCTTAAGAGTATACGAGCAGAGATAAACCACCCTTTCTACGCAGTCGTAAATCGAAAGCAATTTCTCCATATTATGCTCGATATCTCTTCACTGACACGTTACGTGTCATATAGCATTTTTTGGGAAATAAATGGCGACTTGGAAATTTGGATGTCTGCCTCGCTCTTGGATGTGCTTTTGTGAGCCATTTTCTGAAACACTGCTGCTGTTGTTGAAGTGTGATTTTTAGGAGTTTCGATAACTTCTAATAGAAATCGTTGTAGAAAATGATTTTTCAGCGCCGAAAAACGCGATTTTGCACGTTTTCGGCAGTCCATGATGCTCCGTTGAGCAAATTTGTTGCGAACAAAAATAGGAGTAATTTCTTCCATATCCGTAAAGCTGATTTTGAGTGTCTCTTAACACAAAATGTAAGCATAGTCTTACCGTAGTCTAAGATATAAGAGTGCTGCGATAAAGACGTCACAGACGGAGGACACTTTTTAACATTTTTTTGCGTGGTGGATAAATAAAAGTTCAGCCCTTGGAAAAACGGACATAGGTCTGGTCGCCATTTACGGTCAGATTTTGATTATGTTTGAGTTTTATTCAAAGCTAAAGAAGTAGCCAATACAAATCTTGTAATCCACGTACATTTTGCTGATGTGACCGCAACCATGCACAGGCCTTGCTCTTAGAAATAAGGGATTGCCTTGCTCTTGATATATACGTACGAGTATAATTCCCTATTGCTTTGATTTTTGTGTTGTAAGAATCAGGCGACCTGATAGAAAGTTATAGGAGAAGCTTTTGTCTATGCAATGACCCAAATTCATTATTATTATTATTATTATTTGTTATTATTATTATTATTATTTTTTTTGTTTTATTATTATTAAATTATAATTATTATTATTATTATAATTATTATTAGATTATTATTAATATTAATTATTATTAATTATTATTATTATATTATTATATTATATTATAATATTATTATTATATTATAATTATTAATTATTATTATTATTATTATTTTATTATTATTATTATTATTATTATGATTTTATTATTATTTATTATTATTATTATTATTATTTTATTTATTTTATTAGTTAATATTATTATTTTTATTATTATTATTATTATTATATCATTAATTTATTATATTATTTTATTTTTTTATTATTATTATCGTAAAATACTGTCACAAATGACCTGGTGACAGGACACAAACACAACAGAGATATCAGGACCAGTTATGGCCTCGTCAAGCATAAAAAAGCGCAAACAAAACACTAGTCAACTATTAGCAGAAAAAGTCGGAAAAAAACTCAAGTCAGAGGTGCGACTCCGAGGGAAATGCGAGCATGGGAGATGAATTTTGAGGTCGAGGGGAGACCATTCCAGTCCCTGATGGTTTTAGGAAAAAATGAATTGAAGATCACATTAGTTTTAAAAATTGGAGCGCAAACAGCTAGGCCATTGTCTGTTCGACGTCGACTGGTTTTGATAGAATAACAGTTCGGCAAACTAAAGTTAAGGGACTTGGAAATAATGTCGCAAAACAGGTTTAACCTATGCACCTTCCGCCTAGTTGCCAAGGGATCAAGGTTCAAATCTTGCAAAAGTTTGGTTACGCTGACATCAAGTGAAGTAGCACCTGTTATCATACGAGCCGCTCTTCTCTGCACTGCCTGGACTTTGGAAATAAGCTCCTGATTGCTGGGTCCCAGACTGCACCACATATTCAAGGATTGGTAAAACAAGGGACAATTTGATGGTGACTCAAACGGTTTTTTGAAAGTTTTTAAGCTCTTTTCGTTTGGTGCTTTTCAACACAAAATGTTTTATCAAAATCCATCAGTTTAAAAAAAAATCAATGTTTTTCTGGACGGCGCTCCGCTAGCCGCCGTTATCTTGTTTTTTTTCTTTCTTCTTCCAGCTCTCTCTCTCCCATGATGGCGTCGCCCTGGGACAACACCGGGCATCGCGCGTCGACGCAAATGGTGGCCATTTCTGGTGCCCAACAATGGCTACCACCCTCTCCTCTCCCCGCCACGTCAGGAAATCAATAATGCTCAGTTGTTATTGTGATCCAAACAGAGCATGCGAACTCCCTGAGTCAAAGCTCAAGTAATTTTTCAACCAAAGAAATAAGAGAGTAAAAATAAAGAAGGGAAATTTCTGTTTGTTTCGTTGCGTTTTTTGTTCTTCATTGCATTGTGTCAATGTGGAATCAAGTGTAGTGTGGTATCTGATGAACGTGGTGTGTTGAACATGACACATGACATGGTATGACCAACCTGCTGTTCAGAGGCATGTGCCCCCTGTTGCTGTACGATATTGTGGAAGATTGTGGAGGGGGTTGAAGATGTTGTTGATGACGGGGGTGGGGGTAAGGTTGGAGAAATTCCTGCTTGATCGATTGTTGCTCCAACTGCTGCTGATGCTGATGCTGAAGCAGACCACCCCCTTGTTGTTCGTCAGCTATGACATCTGCAAGCATCAGAGGTGACAATGGGTTCTTGATGCTATTTCGATACGGATAGAAGAATGGCTGCTCCTGGTACTGTTGCTGGTAGTAGTGTGAGCTGCTATGATCTGCGCTGAGTAAATTATCCAAAGTCCTGGACAATTCTTGCCGTTTCAGGAAGAGGTTAAATATTTGAAGGACAAATATTGTGATCAGCAGGGGCAATATGAACGGAGCCGTCAGACCCAAGAGCAACCAGCCGGACTGAACGAAACCGTTCAGGAACAGGGCCAACACCGACGCAAAGTTCGTCAGCAAAGGAAATAAGTTTGTTGTGGCAACGACTGGAGCGAATGGAAATGGACCAGATGTTGGAAGAATTGATGTCGGCATTGCAGTGCTTGTGGTGGCGTTGCCGTTTTGTCGTTGCAATACCGACAAGTCAAAGCCAGTTTCACTTCTACTTCTGCTCCTTTCAGGGTGGTCGTAGCTCAGTTGCCGAGATAGCATGACGAAGCTTCCTTGGCTAGCCGCGATCGGCGTTGTAAAACTGGGCGAATAACTGAAGGATGGTGACATTGTGCTGGCAGAAGATGGAAGCGTGACCGGGTTAGTTGAGAAAAGACTCATTATGTTCTGCTCAACTCATTTCACGTTCAATTCTCAAGAAATTACACACCACCAAAAGAGAGAGCCGGTAAAGTTTATCGCTCTCGCATAGTATCCACACGGTATAAGATATTGCCGCTAATTTCATCTACGCGAAAGATGTTCTCTCTCCTCCTTGACGTGCTGGACAAGTCTCTCAAGGTGAGCAACAAATCTGAGAACATCACCAACAAGGCTCACACGCCCACACTTCGCGTCGGCAAAAAACAAATGGAAACTCGACGACAAATTCTCTGCTTTGACAAAGCCACACGAAGAATCATTGGCAGTTCTGTACTCGTAGATTCGAACCACTTTACGGAATCAAAGTCAAACGCGTTAGCCAGGATCTAATTGGTCACTGTTAGCCAAACGCAGCAACAGAAATGCTGCAACATAAAGGATTTTTGATATTTATTAGGCATCGAAATAACACATAGGTACCCACCTCTATCTGCACTGCTATCTGCATTGCGCTCAAACCATCCTTCCCCCACACCTCCGACACATACTAAACAAAGCCAGCAATAAAATGTCAAAATGTGTTAAAATTGGAATGAAATCAACAAACGAGGTGGTCGAACACGTCAAAGTCATTTGTTTAATCGGACTTCTGTTTTTGTTTTTGTTTCTGTTTTTGTTTTTGCTTTTGCTTCCTCTTTTTGTTTCTGTTTTTTTTTTTTTTTTTTTTTTGCGGAATTCATCCGTAGGCATCTGAAAAAGGCAGAAATCAAGAGAAGGAGATTCCTGCCTGATGTGCTGATCGTTTTGGAAAGTTATTCACTCAGCAAAAAAAAAACAAATTGTTTCCTGACTTTTGGCTTATTTTTCTGTCCAATTCTGCCCCAATTTTCTTGAGTGAGACAGCTCGCAGTGCTGGCTGGCCTTTAATCCCGCCTTTCTTTCTCATTCACGGATTTCCCTCTTCGTTCTTCTTTCTTTCGGCGCCACTTGCCACTTGCGCGCCCACAGCCCATAGTCCATAAAGCCCATTGTTGTTAGAAGTTAGAACATGTAGTGAAAATGCACACTCACGATGGAGCATGGTGCCCACATATTCTCAAAACCGGCCGAAGCAACAATGAAGCCAGAATGGGATAAATACGCTCGTAATCCATCATTGCAATTAACTCGCCATTTCGTTTGCACTTGAAAAGAGACTGACAGACACAGCCACCCATCACAGATAGACTTTCTGCCAGTTTCGATGATTTGCAAACATCTGGACACAACGGTATCTCTAGACATAAACGTTGCTTCGATGCCAATCGATAAGCTCAGACTTGGTGGGTATATGTTTCTTTGCTTGCTGATATTCAAATATTTCCAATGAATAGCGTAGCTTAAAGCGTTCCTTTCGACAAGGATCCTCCCCGCACGAGCATAAAAGGTAGATGGGTAGGTACGGTACGCGAATAAACTTTCTGTGCTTCTATCGGAACCGACAATGATATCTTGTACACTGCACTGTACTGTCCCAAGATTCACCCAAGTAAACAAACACGTTCATCAGATTTCTTGGCCTGTGGCCAAAAATACTCGTATTTTGCAGAAGGAGCTCATGTCGTCTTTTTTTTGTGACACTTTTTCTTGAATGTTTGTCGTTTTGAGTCACTTATTTGCACTTCCTGCCCCACGGATGAGGCCGTTGACAGCCGTACTCATTCAGTGTGGGTGGAGTTAGGAGAGAGAGGAAGGATGGGCTGAGGCGGGAGAAAATTGGAGAAAATTGTTGAACCGTCAAAGTTCGAGAGGGAAAATGTCTGCCCATGGCGGGTCGCTTATTTCAGAAATAAGTACGCGTTTGGGCCCTTCTCCATCTAACTCCGTGTTAAAGTTCCGACCCTCCAAAAACGGGGAAAATCGCTAGAAACAAAGGATAAAGGTTAGGTTAGGTCAGGTTAGGTTTGGTTAGAGTAGGTTCGGTAAGTTGGACAGGTTAGGTGTGGTTAGATTAGCTTTAGTTTTCACTTTTTCGATACGCACAAGATCAGGATGGACCCAAACACATACTCATTTCTTAAATTCGCGGGGAATCACGGTTAAGTTGGCCCACCGTTTAAGCGGACGAACTTTCTCTCGGCCCCCGTTGCTGCTAATGCATTTCAAATTTCTTGGTGGTGACCCATGAGAAGTGCCTCGCATTTGCAGACACTTCTCGTCCTGCTGACCTTTGTTTTTCTGACAACTCCCAACTATTTCTTCTGCGTCAAGGAAAAAGCAGTCAGTCAACTCAAGAGAAAGCGTGCCAAAACGAGTAGGAGCCTCTGAGCCGAAAGAGGGCACAAAAATCCAGAAAACATTCCGGGAGACCTTGTTGTTATCTGGATTTTCCTGCAATTTTCGGCAAATGTAGCTAAGCATGCCACAATATCATAAAATATTAAAAATTCCGCGGTTTACGCATTCGAAAAGTTAACTTCGAGAAAAACGAAAACCACATTTGCTGTTGGACGCATGTATCTATCACATAAAGGGCTCCACCGTTAACAAACTCACGGCCGAGCGATACATCTGCTTTCCTTTCTTGAGATCAGTTGGCGCTCTTTCATCGCTAACGACGGAGCTCTGTCACTTCACGAGGGTGGGAAATGGCAAAACTTTGCCAGACCATATTCTGCCCATTCGCCCAATGGGCAAAAATTAACCAGCCCATGCATGCGGCCAAGCATTGAGCCATTTTCTAGTCAGGCCATACAGTTTCTGCTGACATATATCGTAGACTGTAGACCACACTCCGTGTGGGGCCGTATGGTCTCGATTACACCACTGCATCTGCCACCATTCTTTGAGGATTAAGAATTTTTAAAAAATATAAGGTGCCCACATTGCCTGTTATTCATTGACCGATCCTGACACTGGAGACTTCTTGTCTTTGCGGCAAGAGACATTAATGAAAGCAAAGACGATGCATGCATATTCGGTCTGATATACCTACCTCGATGAGAGGGACCTGCAAGTGATTGATTGATTGATTGATTGAATGACTGTATTTTGTGGGGGTTTCCCCACTATCATACATAACAATAACACTTTTGCACAAAAGAAAACAATAAGAAACGTCAAAAAACGGGAAAAACCGGAAAAACAGGCACGAGAAATGGGGCAGACAAATTACAAAGACGAGAGCAAGACCAAATGTGTTTACCTTTCATGACATGTTGCTGAGAGACATAAATTTCTGGGTTTATGGAGCAATTCGAATATTTTGAAATCCGAAGAATTAATTTTGAAACTCCTGTGGAGAAAACAGAACATCTGCCCTAAAACTTTCAAGTCCAATCAAATTTGGCCAGAAACTCAATTTATAACAAGGACAGCAACCTGCGCCTTAGAATTGATGTACTTAAAGGTTGAGACAGCACAGAGGCTGGGAGTGAATTCCAGTCCGCTATTGCTCTGGACACAAAGGAAAACTTCCCTATATCTCTCTTAAATGCTAACGGCTTTATCTTATAAGGATGGTCATGGCGACTGTAAAAAGATGGAGGCGTAATCAAGGAAAACAAATTTCCCCACCCTCCGGAGTTGCCAAGGATTCGATAAAGACACAAAATGCGGTGGACCTTTCTTCTCTCAGCAAGCTTAGGCCAACCGAGCTGAGCAATCATTGCGGTGACGCTGCTCCGTTTGCGGTAGTCCCCTACAACAAAGCGAGCAGCGCGCCTTTGAACACGTTCCAAAGAATCACAATGGGAAGTGAGATGAGGATCCCAAGATGTTGATGCATACTCAAGAATTGGTCTGACCAAAGTAAAGTATGCAAGCTCGCGAAGTTTCTTTGGTGAAGTGAAGTGAAGGGGGTGTGAGGGATAACATGAAACATACCGATAAGATCCGTAGAGAGGTTTACTGCTTCCAGTGCTGACATAGCTACTTCCACTTCCAATGCTGCTGCTATATCCGGATTCATAGCCACCACCACTTGAATGACCCGATGAGCCGCCTTTTTTGTCCGACAAGATGTTTAGGAGCTCAAGGACGACGATTGCTATCAGGGCAGGGATTAGGAAAGGTGCCGCCAGTCCCAAAAGGAAGAGACCCATCTGCGCTAGGCTATTGATGAACACTGCGAACAGAGCAACGATGTTACCTAGCGTGGGATCGGGTGGTTGGGGCATCCCTTCCTGGGGGATGTTTATGATCGGTGGCATCAGCTGTCGCTGTCGATCGAATGGTGTAATTCCGCTGATGGTCACCGCTTCGAGTTTATCACCGCCGCTGATGTGGTTCGGCACATTCACAACGTCGTGTGTGGTTGAGACCAGTGCGACTCTTGAAGGATCAATTGACATTGGTTCGATTGAACTCATGACATTTTCAATCATTGGCAACAGTAAAGCAGCTGCCATTACAATTCGCAACGAAACCTTCTCGAGATCGATGTTGCCTGTGGAATAGTGGACCATTTTGAGAAGCGAATCAACACCTCGGTTGAACGAGAACCATTGAGAAGTGGCGATGGTTTTGGTTGGCTCTCTTTCTTTCTTTCTTTCTTCAGCGGTTTTCGCTGTCTGCTGTCTGCTGTCTGCAGTCTGTGCACAGTGTGTTGCGAGCAGCTGCTGCTCCAAACTCCAAACCTTCACTGGTCAACAACTCACACTGTTGTGTTGTGGTGCCGAATTCGCAATTGTAACCACCTAAACTTCAGACTCTGGGTTTTATTGTTTGGATTTTAGCAAACAGCATTTTGTTATCATAGTATAATTACCGAACCGGTATGTTCCTCCTTTATGTCTCCTCCCCTCAATCAAAATCATTGCCTTCTTTGCGGCCTTTCTCCTCCATCGTGGCATTGAGATTCATAAAAATTGGGGCTGCAGCTTGATTTGATGCCTGTTCAGATTGGCCCGACGTTGGATACCTGTATGCAGATGCCACGATAATGGGACTCTCATAGGGCCTATATGTTCACAACAAACGATTGCATCTGTTTCGTTCCGTTCCATCGTCTAATAACTCTCCATGTCCCTGTCCCTGGCCTGGCCATCATTCAAATTCACAAATTGCAATTCCCAAACATCAAAAAATAAAAATAAAAGAAAAGTAGTATCGTATAAACCCAGCAATTCCTTTGTGTCACAATAATAAGGACACACATACTCGTATCAAAGGAAGCCAGGCAGGCAGTAGAGACCAAGAATGTGACAAAGAAGACTTGCGCTTTGCATTTGCTTTTGCTTTGCTTGATGATTGTCAGAAGCAATCAACCAGCGGCTCATAAAACAGGTGTGCATATTTCGGGCTCTTTTGTGGGGACTGTCATCGTACGAATGGGTACTCGTTTTCTACTCTGCATGCGAAGTGATGTGATACAATGAGACGTGATATGATAATGGACAGGTGCACTTTCCTCCTGTGATGGAACTGCAATTTCTATGCTTGCTCTGCACACAACACAATCCCTGCCCACACCATCCGATCAGAAAGCGCATCCCCACGTCTTGTCCTTCGCAAGATAACCAGCGCAGCAGGTTTACACGAATCCACTCATCTAACCTCATCTCGTTAATCACTGGAGCAAAATGTGACTTTTTTCGTTGTGATAAATGAAGAACGAAAGCGCACCTTTTTAAATCCATTGTCCTCGCTTTTTTTTTTTCTTTCTTTTCTTTCCTTCCTGAGTCATTTTCCTTTCCCTGATTTCTCCCATTAGTCCCACTCAAACCTTTCTCCCAGCCGCGACCCGACCCATCCCCGCGCCACGGATGCAGTTGTCTGATCAATTCGACCGGAGACAACATGAGTATAATGACCGCAGTACCGCAGTATGATCGTGATGGCCGAGACTATTCAGGACTAGTGAAAATTTTCCGGCTCAATGTAAGATCAACAAACAAAAACGGAAACATAGTCAGACAAACTTTGTATCGTGTATACGATAAAGTGCATGGAAATAATGACCAATCATGAAGAATCGGACACATGCATATCTATGCATATGCACAGGTATACCTTATACCTGTCCGAAAACAACAAAAGGCACCTACGAAGGACAGCATGAGACAGCGCATGAATATGCCATTGAATATACGAGCGTACTTGCTGTCTATGCACTGCTTTCAAAATGTCCGAAATGCAGCAAAGCAAAGCGAATGCCATTGTCAACCTTTTTTGGATGCTTTTGGTGCCTGTTTTACTCTCGAATGCTTTTTTCAAATCTGTGAGTGCGGGTATATCCGTATCTCCTCGAAGACACGCGCACACATTAATCAAGTGAAAATGGCCTCGAATGTTTGCCTACCAGTCCTCGGTTATCCAAAGGGCCTGCCCACGCAGGATGGCTCAGCCAGACACGTTCAAAGCACAGCCCTGAAAAAAAAACAGTTTGGTCTTTTAAATGGGAAACATCGATTTGGAATTTGGGCTCCAACCCGCCATTTTGTTGCCTTTCATCGAATCCAAAGCGACTTTTTTGGAATCCACACACTCGCGAATTTCTCGCTGTATCTTGGAAAGTTATCATCCGATTTGAACAAGGTTGGGGTTTCTGGAAAGAGGACGAAACAGGCTTTATTTTCTCTGAAGAAAATTTCAAACGGCTGCAAACAGACGCGCAATCGCATTGTGAAACCAAATTGAAATCTTTCCCCGTGAAAAAGTATCGCCCGTTTTTTCCTGGTTTCTGGAAACCCCGACACCGAATTCCAAAGTGTTTGGTATGTTCTTAAAACTCATTTTATGCACAACAAGAAAATCCGCGACGGCACCCATCTGGCTGGTACGAGTGTCGGGCTATCGGGCAAAGAGTCGTCAAACCCACGGTCAAACCTTTCCTCATTTTACAATTTCAATCAGCTTCATTGCGCGACTGTGCAAAAATTTGCAAGCGGTTTGAATTCTGCATTCCCGAAAAGAAGTCTGAATTTGTCCCCTTTCTGAAAACCCCAAACATATTGAATTGAAATCGGATGAAAACTTTCAGAGATATGCCAAGAAATCTTCATGCGCACGCGAAAAAGAATTTTGTCCGCTGACGCGACCAAAAGGCAACATTGCTCTCTCCCGATTTTTCTCAGCCCCTCACCCGTTTTAAAATTACCATGGGAAGACCAAACTGTCGTTATACATGGCGATGGTTCAGAGTGCACGCTTGAGCAGAGAAAAATATTCACAAAAAATAACTGAGACAATGCATGAGCAGCGCAGTAAGCAGCAGAAATGTTGGAATTGCAACTGGCTTCGGATTGTCAAAGATGCTGTTGCACCTTCCGCAGGTGGTTTGCGAGTTGATTGGTCTGACTCATTTATATGACTAACTAGGAGTTTCTATCCAGTTAGGGCTGCGGAGAGTTGAAAAAGTTGAAAGGACAGGCGCGCAGATGAGATTTGATTTCCCTGAGAGTGTGTCACGGTAGAGTGAACCTTTTCACTCACCGTGTACTTTTGACAAGTGTCAAGAAAGAAGATTTCAGGAAAAACGATTGAATTAACGACTAAAATTAGATAAAAAAAAGGTGACCGAGAGGACTCGAACGCAGAACAATGAACCATCAATCCTTCGCTGATGTTTTGGAAAGGAAAAACACCAATGTGTTGACAAGGTGGGAAGAGCTTTTCATTTCCGTCGTCCTTAGCAACGCTCCTGGAAGAGAAGATACGGAAGAACTTTCTCCGTCCGCTGACATCGGCGGTGTTCCGCGTTCCCCCAAAGAGAAACGCCGACTGCTACTGTGCAGTGAAGAATAATAATTACGAGAATATTGTTAAAGCAGGTTAAGAGGCTGCAGCTCAAGGTCAGCAGGAACATTTTAAAGTTTTTTTTGCCAATTTTCCAATTTTACCTATATGGGAATCAAGTCAAGTCGAATCGGCTGTTTCTTTGTTTCTTGATCGTTGAAATTTTATCCAACTCTTCAAAATAAGCGGATGTTAAGGCCCAATAATAAATGTACCTATCCGTACCAGAGAAAACACAATTTGTCCAATTGACAAGAACGATACAGCATGTTTGGGCTCTCATTTCAATGTCCACAAAAGTGCATTCAAACATTTGACTTGAAACACTTAAAAGTCAAACTTTTATTTCCTAAACCCTATCAGCTATGTCAATTTGTGACAAATTAGCACATCGAGGTCATGCTTGAGGGCGCGATAAAAGGTGATCCCACATTGCTGTCAACATTAACTGGGTTATTGTGCGCGCGTGGCTGAATCACCTGTGTGTCTCATGGAGACAACACTCATGCATGCTTTTTCTTTCGTAACTGTCTCCGAACATAGGCTATGTCTTTTTCAAAAACTCAAATCCTTACTCCAACTCGCCATCAGCACACGGCTTTAAACGATTCAGGCTTGGAGAATGATGGATGAGCATATTCACTTTTTGAACCTTCTGATTTTTGTTGTTGAAAATAGAGGACTTGTTTTCAAAAAAAATTTGTTGTTGAAAATGAAAATAGAGGAGTGACTGAGTGTAACTCTGATTCAAAAATGAAATTACTGTATCTCGTGATGCTTAGATATGCAACTGAGAATGTTGGCGCCCCCTAGCCCCTCTCGCGGGGCAAACATTGATTTTTATGAATTTTCGGGGGAAGCGCGCCAAAATGTGCCCCCTCCGCGCAAGACAAGAACCGCCACTGCACGGGTTCTTTTGCAGAAAACCGTGACAGTTTTCTTCTGTGGTCTCTGAATTCCTTTCCCAAATTCCCTCCTCATTTTCCCCCAGAGCTTAAATTCAACCAGGTTCAGGTTGCCCGGTTATGCCTTTGAGAGCAGCCTTTTGCCAGTGTCTAACGAAATTCTAATGTTTCCACTTGCTAAATTTCAAACTGCGATACATTTCCCAATCTATTCACACGGCAAATAGGTATTAGGGTGTTATTCGAACCCCTTTCTATTTTCAGAAGTTCTTTTGTTTTTATAACAGCAGCCATAAATCTACCAACATTACGAAAAGAGGGGCTTGGGCGTAGCTCAACTATGAATACATCTCGGTAGCGAGGAAGATTCTTTCCTGGCAAATCAAAGTTAAGTTGACCACCTTCACGTTTACTTTCAACGTGCTTAAGAGATTTGGTGACACTTGGCATTAAATTCACCAGAAATAATGGTCACAATAGAAAACCACTCCTTAGGGGTCGCTGGAGGATGAAACCTTCATAAACGGATTCGGAGAAGCCGCAAAAACGCCACTTTATAACCAACAATCCCTTGCAATATTTTGTATACCCCGGAAAGGGTAGTCCCAGATTCTCGCCCGAATTTTAATTGGCAAGTTTAAATGTCTTAGAGTCCTCTTGTCAAGTTTAAATTGACATTTGGGACATATCGCAATTTATTCAACCTGTGAGGAAGGTCATAAAAAAGAGGAAATGTTTTTTAACGAGGGGTCAAAAAAGTACCCCTGAGTAAAAAGAGACGGTTTCAGGGGAATGAAACCTTCACAAATGGATTCAAAAGAGGAGGCATTACAAGTTTAAACCTTGATCTTGAGACTGCCAGAAAAACACCCCTTTCAGAATTGACATGACAGGGTGAAGTAAGACATTTAAACTGCTGGAATTTTTGAAATTCTGTAAAAGAAATCGAGAATTCGAGAAAATCACTTGCTGGCTCCCATGTTCTCAATTTTTGAAATTTGTTTCAATTTTGGGTTAGTTGCACTGAAGACATATTCGTGTACGAGAAGAATGGATTGGAATTGAATATCGAAATTGAACAGCGCAACGATTTGGGTGGGTTTTAATGAAATCTGAGAGTAGTGACTAACCAACTACATCACGTGGTCATTTGCCATATCTATTGCAAGTGTGATAGATAATTGTGCGATATCAATGATGGCATGTTTTCGTGAAGAGGAGTACAAAAGTCAATGGCTTCGAAATGCGAACAAAAAAAATCGGAAGGAGACATGAATGACAAAATCATTATTGTTATTTTTGCCCAAAAACAGCAACAAAGAGAATTATTGATAGTAACAGTTCGGAATACCTGCCGACATTGGACTGGACGAGTTATCACATTTGCTCTGTGATATAGCCTACTTAAAGCTAACTAAACCCAACCTAACCTGACCTAACCCAACCTCACCTATCCCAACACACCTATCCTAACCTATCCTACCCCACCTCCTCGTCCTCATCTTCGTATCCTATTTTGGCTTCTTGAGCATGTGCAAAAACTCGTCCAGTTCAGCTTTTTTCAGATGTCGGCAGGTATTCCGAACTGCAACCGAATTGATTTACTGTGTCATAACAACTGTAATATCGCATATCTCACAGATGCTGCGTCCAGCCGAAAACCGGTAGCCACCTCTTACCTGATTGCCGGTCTCCAGCATCGCATACCATGACAGATTGAATCAGGCCAAGCAGATTGGCCCCATAGATCCAATCATGGACAAAACGATAATGGGACCCGTCAAAACAGAGCCTTCGCTTTAAATTTCCGCCGAACGTGTGCTTGCCGAAGAGGCCATTCAAAATGTGGGGATATTCTTCGCATCGCAAGCGATCACAAAGCATAGCGTGTTGCAGCCGTTCGGGGGGTCAAGATGGGCCATGGTGTCCGCCGATTCAACAGAAGAAAACACAATCACAGTCCGATGCCACGCTGGCTGGGACTGCTATAGTTGTCACTTTGTTGTAAGTTGTTTGCCGTCTGCCATCTGCCATCTGCCATCTGGTGGCATCATCATAAGAGGTCTTTTTCCTTCCAATATCGAGGTCTTCACATTCACCATAGGCCTATGCACCCATGTTTCATGAAAGGAAGCAGTTAATCACTCGTCGACTACTGCTGATGTTTTAATTAGCGCAGAGCTGAGCTGTCAGCTTGTCTGCTTCTGCTTTTTCAGTGTCGAATTGATTTTGCTTTTTCGCATTCAGTTTTCTTTTTTCTTCTTCTCGATAAGTGGTTTTCTTATGAAATAGCTTCTTTATGCTTTAACCTCAACCCTACCACTGCGCATCACTACAAAGTGGCAATCATTTTTGAGTTGAAGAACCAGAATGGGCCTACAACGTTATAACCAGACAAATGCAATTGCAATTCTGCAATTCTTGCTGCAATTGTTTTTTTTTGTTGCGTTGAATTTTTGGCCTCAATTTTGGAACGGTGATCGCTTTAATTAAACTATTGTTTTTTGTGTCATCATCAATGCTATTTGTAAAACGAAATGGTGAAAACAGCTGCGGCAATAACAATATAAAATAATCCACACGTTTGCTCCAAGGGCTGAACCTTTCGATCGGCCATTATTTGGAAATATATTCGTACTCTTCAATAAAATTCTTGAGAACGGAGTCTTTCCCTCAATTAGTGATTGGAAGAATGGGAACCGTTGTTCCTGTGCCAAAGAAAGGCGAAAAACTTTTATTTTCTGCCATTTCAAATGGAATTCAACTTACTTCACCCAAATCATCATGGATAACGGAAATTCTGATCCTGCTGAAACCAAACTGATTGGCATTGTGCAGGATGTGGCCTCTAACTTGGAACGAAGGGTACCAGTAGATGCCGTCTTTATTGATCAGCAAAAGGCCTTTGACCTGGTGAATCACCAACTTTTGTTCAGGAAGGGAAATGGTTTTCCGACTGAAATCCTTCTGACATTAGAGCAATATCTAGAGGACAGAAAAGCGAATGTTCATGGCAGGTACACACTCCAGTGAATACCTTCAAATGCCTTCGGGTGTTCCTCAAGGAAGTTCTCTCGGTCCGCTGCTTTTTATTCATGATGTCAATGATCCTGTTTGTTTATGTAAAATGTCCCGTTCGTTTGTTTGCTGACGATATTGTGGTTAATCCCCACACGTGTGTCAAGTTGGCCGACCTAGTTTTCGCCAGCGAAATTGACTATAACAGCAATTTTGTACTAATTTTGTACCGTAAAGTACCGTCGAGAAAAAAGTTTTCTACCAACTCCGTTTCGCTGGAAATTTCCATTTTCATTAGGTCGGCCAACTTGACGTCAAGTTGGCCGACCTAAGTTCCAGTACTCGGACACCGTCATCGGTACCGAAAATCCGACTGGACTGGAATTTTGTACCAATTTTGTACCGCTGAAAAAGAATTCTGTACCATATCGGTTTCGGTAAAGTAGAAGTACAAAATTTCTGTCCAGTCGGATTTTTGGTACCGATGACGGTTTCCGAGTACTGGCGGAGTTATTAGGCGAAATCTTTTCCACGCTTGTAAGGAATGTTTTACTCAAAGATTATACCTAAAAAATAGTTTTAGCAACAGTTCACCCCATCCTGGAATGCCCCAGCTATGTTTGGAATCCAAACCTAATTTGTCATATTGATGCCTTGGAGAAAGTGCAAAGGTCGGCTGCTCGTTTCGGCAAAAAGTCACTTTTCCAAAAAAATCCAATGTCATCAACATGCTCAAAGTTCTTGAGCTTTACCTACTAAATGAGCTCAGGGCATCTCGAAGTCTTTCTATTCTCAAAATTTCTTTTTGTGGCAACTCGGCCTTGTACGATAATTCCTGAAGTTTTCCACCCGAAACTGCGGTCCAATCAATAATCATCTCTCTCAGTTCTCTGTTCCTGTCGTGAAGTGTCACGCATATTTTCATTCTTTTTTCCCGAGAACTCTCAGAGAATGGAACGTCCTTCCAAAGAACTCGCCCTGTCTGAGATTCAATACCAAAAGAACCCATCATACATAAATTAAATCAATTAATCTGCTTACTGTTCCGCTCTGTCTATACTCCTACATGCATATTTTCTTCGAATTCTTCTGCCCTGTCTGAAAGAAAAGTTCTTGTGTTTTATCCATCGTTTTACTTTATGCGAACTGTTTTCTCTTTTTTTTTTACAACTTTCTCTTTCTTGAACGAGCAATTTGCCCAAAGGATCGCGGATCCAAAAACACGCACAAAATGTGGGTAGGTAAATCAGGAAGAAAATACTAATCGCACGTCTCTTGTCGACAGGGTTTTCTTGTTATTAACACAATTATCGGCCGAACAGCAACACAAGCATGTAAAAAGTGTTATGCTGCTTGCCAAATTCAACACTTTTGAAACTGAAGTGCAATATTTGCAGTTTGGTCAACCAATTTCAATGAACAATCAATTTTGAAAATTTTTGCGCCAACCAGGTTTTGAACCCGGTACCTACCAGGAGTTGGCAGGCGAACACCCTTACCACGCGTAATGCAGCCAATGAAAGTGACTTAATTCTTCGCCTTAACGAGTCTGTTTCGAGTGTTTCAGAGAGCAGTCGAATCGGGAATTTGAATAATAACTTTTGTACTGCTATCATGCTTCTAGCAATCTTCTTCCATGCACACTGCAAAAATCAGGAATAACGACAATTTTCAGGGGGTTAAAGGTGCTATTAGGCGCGGATTGACAGGTATATCTAACGTAGCTTAACCAAACCCAAACCAAACCTTAACCTAACCCTTAACCTTACCCTAGCCTAACCTAACCCCTGTTTTCACATCAGGACTCGGTGGAATTTTAATCGTCGAAAATTTGCCGTTGTTCTGCGCTTCCCTAAATTGTCTTGCTGAGAAGCTGCTTGCTTAGCTACTTCGGGTTGATTAGCTTTTACTTGGATGATCAGCTTTTACTCACTGTTACAGTTGCAATTTTGCCTGGTGTTTTCTTTCTGATTCAGGATTTTAGTCCTCTTTCCACCTATTTTAGTCTTGACTATTTTTCAGTGTCAAGTTAATGTCTTTTTGGCATTATCTATAGAACTTCAAAGAGTGGAAAACAATGCAGAAGATGGGGGATTTATAGTACAGCTAGGTGAAATGGTTGTTCACAACAATATTGTTCACGGAGTCATCACCATATTGGTTTCACTAGTTGATAGTTGTTCATGTCTTGTTATCTCCAAACACAACTCTATGTCTGTGTTGAAGGCCTATATTCAAGATATCTAAATATTTGATTTCCGGTGCGTGCATTTGCAAGACCCATTGCCGGTGTTTATTATACCACTCTCTGTTCAAGCAGTTGATCGTTTTTTGATTGGATTAGACAGAATTAGGGCTAAACTAACTCATGCCCTACCTTCCCGCCGAACATTCCCACCAAGCCTTCTCACCTTTCGCCACGTACCTGATGAACAACACCCAGTGACTGGTGCCCGCCTTTCTAATTTATGCTCGCTCTAAACGTAACATTCGATCAGAATCAAATTCACTTTTCTCGAGCAGTTTTCGACTGGAAACACCTTCATCAGTTCTCTCATTTCTCGAACGTTGAAAATCAGCGCCAGCTGATGGCCTAATCCCAGCTCCAGCAGGATTAACCGATTGAAATCGCAGCCTTTAACCAGGATTTGACCGTAGCTCTGAACAACGCAGCCAAAGCTGATGCAGTCTTCTTTGGTTTGTAAATCCTTATCTGTCGTTTACGACTCATATCTTTCTGCTAAGCACAAGAAACTGGATCGTTTTTGTGGTTGCAAAGGTAATTTTATCCTGAGCTTGCCGGTAAGGTATCATTGTGACAGCACTCAGGTCAGTGAGACTGGAGTTTGCTTTGAAGCAAAATTGTGGCTGCAAAATAAATAGCAAAAACCTGCTCCAAAATAATGGAGGAAGTTCTCTCTTGGAATAGAGCGTGCGAACTTTGCTAGCGCCGCCGAGCGTGATTCCATTACGTGCGTAATGCAAAAGTTGACCTGCGTCAATTTATTTTAATTTAATTTAATTTAATTTAATTTACACTCAATACTGTCCCAAAGAATTTTGGGGGCAGGGAGCACACCGCTCCAGAGTACAAGCACATCCGTTTAAAGCAACATCGTCAAATAGAGTTAAAACAAAGCAAAACAAAAAGGTCTCCAAGTAAAAAAAGCATGAGAAATCGCTCCCGTTTCAGTGATGCACGTAACTTAAATGAGGGGGAGAGAAATCCAAAAAGTCTCTTTTTGGGGAGGAAGTGCCTCAGGAGTGCTTTGGGATCAACCGAGATGGGGCGTCAAGGGAATTCCATTCTCTTATTGTTTTTGGAAAAAATGAATTCAGAAGAAAATTGTGTCTGGGTGTTGGATATGAAAAACAAAACCCGTGGTCGGAACGGCGTTGAACTGACTTTCGGCAATAGCAGAAAGGAAGCGGAACAGGGCATTTTTGGAAAACCAGGTCAGAAAAAATTTTGAGCCGGCGGTTACGTCGTCTGTCACGAAGGGGTTCAAGTTGTAGGTCTGATAGGATAGCTGACACAGAGGCACAGCGACGGAAGTTCCCGGAGATAACTCTAGCAGCACGTCTCTGGGTACTTTCTAAAAGATGAATCTCGGAAGCAAGCATCGGGTCCCATGCTGCGCACGCGTATTCCAGCACTGGTAGCACAAAGGACACATAGGCCTTTCTTCTAGCTGCAGGAGTCGAATACTTAAGATTCCTTTGGATGAAGCCGACAAGTCGACTCGCTCTTAAGGCAGTCGACCGAATATGGTCGCCCCAACTGAGGTCGGCTCTAAGGATTACTCCGAAGTATTTATAGGCGGGAACGCTTTCTAATGGAGTCCCAGTTAGACAATAGCAGGGACTCACGTACGGGGGAGGATTAAAAGGACATTGTTTTGCATTTGTCAGGATTCAGTCTCATTCCCCAGGTGTCGCACGATTCAGAAATGTGGCAAAGATCGTCAGACAGTGTTTTGACATCAGCAGATTCTGTGATCGCTCTGTAAATCACGATATCATCGGCGAATAGGCGAATGCAAGATACCAGACCCTCAGTTAAGTCATTCACGTAAATTAAGAAAAGAATCGGACCAAGTACGCTACCCTGTGGGACCCCTGAAGAGACAGGGCGAGGTGTAGAGTGTAATCCATTTACGGACACTTGCTGGGTGCGATGAGAAAGGAATGATGAAACCAATTGTACAGTTACAGCTGGGAAATTTAGGGAAATGAGTTTGTTTATCAATTTGTCGTGTGGCACGAGGTCAAAGGCTTTAGAGAAATCAAGAAATATTGCATGCACTGGGTGACCCGCATCGTATTTTTCGTATTTTTAATCGTATTTTTCAATTCCGTTTTCACCTTACACTGCAGACCAGACATGGGCAGAGCTCCGGCACACACGTGAATTGACTTTGAGAGGTAACCTTGCTTTGCTTACAAACCTTTTCGAAGCCGACACTGAATATTCGTCGGCAAGAGCTCCAGCAGCGGCAGACGGGAACAAAATCGGAGTTCCATAGAAGGAGTACGTTGTTCCGTAGCCACCGGTTTCATCGGCAAACTCATCGTCAGCCGCAGCCGCTTGGAAGAAGTCACCGACTGCAGCAGCAGCAGGAGATCGGAAGAGAATTCGCCTGAGCGGAATGAAGATCAGGACAACCAGGATGGAGAGAAGTGAGCCGATGACAAAGGGAGCAGCGAGACCAAGCAGATAGA
>JASGXE010007520.1:0-20232 GCA_030068105.1 Sinentomon sp. SZTP_YWyxl | reverse complement strand
AACCGTTTCACTGTTTCCGCCCAACCGTTTCACTCTTTCTGTCTAAACAACGGCATCTTAACCTGGAGTCAAACGAAATTTTTCTTCATTCATCGGCATTCTCCCGAAGAATCTCCATAAGTGGGAGCAATATGTCGTGTCTTTTCCAGGGCTATGACAAAATTCCCTGAGCATTCCAGGTTTCTCAGGTTGATGCATTCCCTGTGTGCAGAAAATTCACTGCACACTTGACTTTGTTGCATCCAAACCGCACCCAAACGTGTGCCAATTTTTTTCAAAATCAGTGCAAAAATAAGAGCCATTGTCCAGAAGGGAGAAGCCTCCTGACAAAAATACCATCATCCCTACCTTTCGTGGTTTTTTGCCATGAGCCCTTTCAAGGTAGGAAACAACCTTCTTCATTGACTCTTTTAATTCCGGATGGACTGGACTGACGAACGGTATGCCACCATCATCCTCCATGTAATAGAACTGTAATTGTTTCATATCGACCTGGAAAAAAGAAAAAAGTGGCAAAAATATTGCAGATTAAAAAGGAATTAAGCTGCTGAGAGACTGCTCTACCGAGAGACTGCTCTACATAGAGCAGTCTCCGAGAGACTGCTCTACTGCTGCTGAGAGACTGCTCTACTGCATATATACTACAGCTTCTGGTTTTCGTCTGAATGTGTATGAATTGTCTGATTGTCAGTCAATGGATGAAGCAAGCAGGGATGCCAGTTTACAAACCCTGCCACGACTTTAGATGGCAGGCTAGGGCCCCCAGCGAGCATTGTTTTTTCCGAGAGGGGGCAGGGTTAGGTCAGTTTCAGATAGCTTTAGGTACGAAAAAATATTTTCTTTTCTTGCGAGTACAGGGCCACAATCCAGCATTTTTGCACAAAACGCTTTCTGCCATCTAAAGTTGCAGCAGGGTTTGCAAAAATGCAGCAGGGATGGGCAAGGCAGGATGCCTTAGGGGAAAGGACCATTTCAGGTTGGGAGGCTTGGGCCCCTTGAGGTACCCCTTGCCCATCCTCGCCCTGCCTTGAAATTCTGAAACATTAGCATGAGGTTTTTGTGGCTTTGCAAAGTGGGGTCCAGGATGGCAGCCCCAGCAGGGTTCCAGGGGCAGAGCCTCTGGCAGGAGGTGAGGGGAACAGTATCCCCCAAGTTTTTTTTTGTTTTGAAAAATTTGGGGGTCTCCCAACGGCATTTTACGACATTAGCCCCATTTTCTAGTCCTAGAGGTTCTGCAATAGCAATAGGTGGAGCAGGGTAAATCGTGAATCTGCCATGACAATTTCGATATAAGCATGTGGACGTTTTTTTGGATAAGACGTGCTTTTTTGAATGCAGACAAGCCTAATAAAAGTACCTTAAAAGTTCAAGGAAGGAGATGAGTCCAATATTTTCAAGCAGAGCGGGCAGTGGCTACACCTAACACCTACTTGCTCATGAGTTGGGGGCCGAGATGCATCGGGCAGAGGGGAAGGACTGGCTGTAGAATTGGGGGTGGATGCCTTGCTGCAGCTTTTGGGCGGTTACCCCCCAATGCACCACAACCCAGCAAAATAGCCCTCACCCAAGGTAAGGGAAACTACTTGGGCCAAATGGATTCCCTTACCTTGGGAAAGGAAAACGTATTTGGCCAAACCCCAAAAGTCTTTGGCCATAACAAAAATGAAATTGTCCCATTTTCATCACAGTTTGTGATCTGCAATGTTTTTTTGCTCCAACCACCGATGGAAACACTTCATCGGAGCTACATGTGCACATCAGGATAGTCTAGGGCCCGTATTCCTCATTGCCACTAAGCTTAAAACTGGCCCTAAGCTTCGGAATAGGCACTCAGCTCGAGCTCGATTCCCCAAATCGCCTAGGTTGAAGCCGACTGGAAGCCTAGTTGAAGCCCAATGGGGAATCGAGCTGAGTGGGAGCGGAGTGGCAACTTCAGCTTGAGCGCGATTGCGATTCCCCATTGGAATTCACATGAATCCTAGGTGAAGCGGAGTGGATTCTCATTGATAAGCTTAGGTTGATCCAGAGCAGACTCACCCGTTTTGTATGTCTGTTTTATTTCGCTGATTTCTATAAATTGGCTTAATTTTCAAGCTGCTTTTTGGCTACTCTGCACAGAAAACAATCTGAGGAACGTATTTTTCACAATTTGTTTGCCAAAAAATGAAAATGTGATGAACCTGAAGGAAATTGAACACCAATAAATGATTTATTTCAAACTTTGAAAATATTTGTCACTGCCAGGTTTTGAACCCGAGTCGTCTGCACCACAGGCAGACGTGCTAAATTACGATACAAAGAAACCACACTTACGTACTAATTTTGCGACTTGAATAAACGATATTGCTTTCCGCGTGCAACCTGACCGCTCTCGTCATTTGATGGGACGTTGCCATGGACACGGCTTCAACAGCGTTTGGAGCTGGCCGGAGCCCAGCTTCAACTCAAATGTTGGGGAATCGCGTGAAGCCCAGCTTCAACTAGCACTCCGCTCGCCCTCACGTAAGTTGAAGCGGAGTAACAAGCTTGGTGGCAATGTGCAGGCCCAGATGTCTTTCGCCACAGCAAAAATTATTTAAATTTGCTGTTTTTCTTCACCAAATTTGGGTGTTTGAAACTTTTTCTCACTCTTCGGATGTCACCGCTTTGTTGAACACTGCAATTTCCAAGTAAAGTCTTAACATCTGTGGTTCGAGCTGGAAAACGTTTCAGATCATAAAATATGACAAAAACAGCAAATTTATGTTATTCCTATGGCCAAAGACTTTTGGGCTACACTGTATCAATGGTGCTGTTAACAATGTCTCTGGCATTTGATGCCTCAGCATCAAAAAGCATGAGTGGGAGGGGTAGTCACAATCTAAAACCGTGAGGGGCTCCTTTCACCTTTTGCAATGACTGTCAATTCATGCTAAATAATGATTCTATGATTGAGGTGATGACAATACTCGTAGGCTAATAGGCACCAGATACGTGCAGCCAGTTATCTATAATGACCAGTTGTTCCATAGAATCGCCAATTGTTTCGTAGAAAGTCCAGTTGTTCAACAAAATGCCTTTCAAACAATGAGCTGAAAATATGCGGCGAATTATGCCTAGGCAGAACACATGTGGCGAATGAATGCCTGGGCAGAAATCGTGGAAAAATTATTTCAAAATAAAAATTGGAACATCCATAAAGGAATTTATGAAGGGAGAAAAAAGAAAAAAGATACTCGCAATGACTCAACAATGCACAATTAAGGGGGGACTATAGTTGAAATGGCCATCTCCAGAACTGTAAAAGTGAGACCAATGAAATTTTGGGAATATTTTAGGTTCATCCTTGGGATCTTTCAGCCACAGTTTAATTTTTGAAATTTGACCTTGTTTGGGTGCCAGAGGTCAAAAGGTCAAATTTCATAAGCGCTTATAAGAATCCCTACTCCTCCTACATTTTGCAACATACAGAGGTCAAATTTGGGGTAATAGTGTCAAATAAATGCCTTCACAACTTAATGATCTCATATTTGTATTTCTTGTCTCAGTTTTCTTGAACTGGATGACACAACTTGAAAATTTAACGGAAGCGAGGTAAGAATTTCTTCTGCAGCTCATATATTTATTTCAAGTTATGTGATCAAAATTCTGACATCATTGTGTTGTTGGGCATCAAAAAATGGTCCTGTACACAAAGTTTCAACCTTCTAGCTTGATCCGTCAAAGAGTTATAAGCATTTACATGACAAAAATAACAAAAAAAAAAAAAACAAATTGCGGCAAAATGCGATCAAAGTTTGCGGAAAAGGCTCCGCAGCACTTTGTCATGCTCGCTAAAAGCAAGCGTAACTTTTCAACCAGTTGAGATAGGAGAAAACCAATTACACCATTGGAATCAGCAAAGTACAAGCAATATGGTCCAATAAAAATCGGATTTTGGCCAGAAACTCTGATTTTCACCATTTTTCACCGATAGTCCCCCCTTAATCAAGTGGCAGCGATAGTCACTTTCAGACCTCAGCATCCAGCTGCAAACGTGATTTCTTTTCACCGGATAATATCTTCATCATTGGCAAAATATCACTTGCATATCGACACATTGGACCACTACAAAACATATCGATTGTAGTTGGAGTTCCAGGAGGATAGTGTCCATCATTTGAGACAATTTCTACATTTCAGAGGAAGGAAGGAACAACAGAAAAAAATAAGACGAATCTAGAAGAGGTGGCAGAAAGCAAATTTCTGAAATAATTTCTTGGCTGTGGCGTCAAAATCGGAATAGGTATTTTTGGGCAAAATCCAAAATCTGATCAAAATTTAAGACATTCTTGAGAAAGGTCGATTGTCAAGACTTATTGGGTCTGCTTGTAGTCCAATTCCCTTCTGGGCATGACAAAAATCATTTTCAGTGGTCATATCTTGGTTGCACTATTTTTCAGCATTGCACATCGTAAGTCGAAAGTAAAGAGATTGAAGGTCTTGACAGTAGGTGGGTGTCCACATTCATCTTAAAAATGCCATAATGTCGGGAGGAACAAAATTTGCTCCGGAACAAATTCGTGGTCTTGCCCTGGCCACGTCGCTTTTGGAAATGGCGAGGCAGAGGCAAACATTTGCTCTGGAGCAAATTTCATTTCTGACATCATCTCCCCGCCGATAGAATGGCAATTTACAACGAAGAAAAGATTCCAATTCTCTTTTCACCAAAATGCTCAGAGAAGACAACAGAACACAGAAAAAATACAGACCCCAAAACCAGTTTTTTGGCCATTTTTGCCCCTTAACCAGGGAAGGAATCAGAAGATGCAGCACAGCTGGATTTCTCCATCCAGCCACACACAGAAAGCAGCTTGAAAACACACAGCAAGCAGATGAGGGAAGAAGTCATCGGCATAATAAAAGGTACTCCGTTGGAAACGGAATGCATGTGTCCAGGCAATTGGTGACAAAAAAGATAGGTACCCACTGGAAATAATAGACTCACGAGGAGTGCCAATTCAAATTTTTAACTGTGCCAATGCCAACAAAATTTCTCATTCCAGAAAAAAAGCTCGTTTCCAAAAAATGAAAGAACACATTTAGGCATGCCTTTTGTTGGCCAAGAAAAAGGCATTTTCTTGCGTCCGGGTCATTCCATGCTAAACGTTCGAAGTGCTCCTGCTTCATGTCTCAGAACTTGTTCATTTTTGCAGATTGGGGTCTTGGTGTAATGTAATTTTGAAAATTTCTGGCAGATATCTGCTGCCGTTTTTAAGGAATCGGCATTCAGGCATCAGGTGTTCGGTCCAAAATTGGCCTTGCTAGCACCATTTTGAAGAGGGACATTTTCGACCCCGAATCTCATTTCTCTCCAACCAGTGACGACAACAGTTTGATTTTTTTGCTTCCTTGGTGTTCTTCCAGCTCTTTTCAATTTTTCTCATTTTCATTCAAACAGGGTATGTTCTGTTTGACTGATGGTGAAATTCCAGCCCTGGAATTTCACCACTACCGGCTGTTTCAACAGTCCAACGTGCCGTGAATCACCAGTAGGTCAAATGTGGTGGGTGCTTTCCAGGACATTTTTCTGGACATGTGATTTCCTAAGTCACGTCACACGTCCAAACATATGGCCCAAACTGAAGCCGTAGACTTCTTCTTGGGTCTTCCTTGTTAAGGGAAACCATTTTCTGTCCAGGCTTTCCCAACACAAAAGACAAAATGTATGGCAGATTCGAACCCTTTGGCCTATACCTAAAGGAGATTGCACTTTGAAATTTTGTAATTTCAGTCATCCAAAATAAAAGGAAATGCTTGTTGATGTGGCAACAGACTATCAGCTTAATGGCTTCCATTTCGAACAGAAGGACTGAGGACATACAAAACCACACTTTCCTTACACTTTTACGCACCCTGTACAATTTTTTGTTTTTCAATGTGAATCATTGAGTAAGGGGCTTGGGGATTTTCAATACCAAAGCCAGGTTAACGACACCATCTGCTTCAAAGATCTCAGTTCTTGGAAACACTCTCTACATGCAATTTCCTATTGCCTTTGAATTTGCATCTGCTCAAATACAAACATGCAAAAACAGTGCGACAGCTTTTACAGATATTAAAAAAAAATGAGGGCAAAAAATGAAAAAAGGAGGAAAAACACTAGGTACCGCAGAGAGAAGTGTCCGGTGGAAAACGACCCTGGTTGTCGTTGTGGGAAAAGCTTGGTCTTCAAGCTAGGTCGCATTGTATGACAGGGCTCAATGAAAGTCCATGGAAACCAGTTCACATTTGGTCGAAATAATTAACACCGAAGTGGTTTTCATCTACCCATCTCTAGGCTGTAAGGAAGCAAAAATCGGACTGTTGTCTTCAATAGTTATGAAGAAGTAAGATTCAGAATTGATAAAAGTCCTTCCGTAAAACGGCCCCGGCAAGGCCAATTTTGGCCCGAACACCCGATGTATGAATGCCGACAACTGACAACGACTTCAGATAACACCTGACATTATGGAAATCATCTCTCACCTAGACCCCAATCTGTGCAAAGAAAGGAACAAATTCTGAGACATGGAGTGGGAAACCTCACATTTAAATCACTTTCCCAATTGGCCAAAGAAAAAAAATTTTGAGAAAGGAAGTGGGAAAACCTCACATTTGGGCTCCTTTTCAATGGCCAAGAAAAAAAACATTTTTGTTTAGAAAAGGAAAACGTGTGAGAAAAGCACATGAACACATTTGGGCTGGCCTTTCAATGGCTAAGATAAAGAAAGAATTTTTTTCATTTCTGAATAAAGCTTGTTGAGAAAAGCGAATAAAGCCTGTAGAGAAAAGCAAAAGAACACATTTTCCTTTCGATAGACAACCAAAAAAAAATAAAACATTTTCTCATTCCAGAAAGAACCTTGTTGAGACACCTTTGGATCGATGGCCAAGGAAAAATATTTTCTCAATTAATAAAAAAGCCAGAGAAAAGTGAATAAACACATTTAGGCACACGTAGGTACTTACCTTTCGATGGTTTGTGGCCAAAAATGCCACAGAAGAAAGCTGGCATCCGAATAGAACCACCAATATCTGAGCCAATTCCCATCGGAGACCCAGCAGCTGATATGATGGCACCCTAAAGGCAAACAAAAAGCAACAGGCAGATTGCAAAATCGAAGCATTCAAGTCTTCTCCTTTGGAAGCAGCTGCTGTTTTAATGATTACCTATATGGTGTGGGAGAATAGCCAGATGGGCCTTAGTGGGGGTTCAAGCTGTGTGCAACCTGAAGCGGATAAAACAATTCACGATGGGGGTAACATAGTGGTTTCAAAAGGAATGCTTTAAAGCAGCGAAAAATTTTCTGTGCTTTAGCACAGGCTAGCAGCAAAAAGCCCAAAAACTTGCCAGTCTTACCATCAATCTCGGTTCCTCGTTTTTCCGTTCCAGTTTTTCTACTTGTACAGTGTGGCCCAAAAGTCTCTTTCTGCTTGCCTTGGTTCAGGGCTGGTGTCTGCACATGATCACTCATGATCCTCGCAGAGTGTTGTCATGTCCCATGTGCGTCTTGGCATCTTTCTGAGCATTGCAGGCGTTATACTTAAACCGAACGGTCAGTAGAGCGTAGTGTGCTTCGAATCATCTGTTGTCTGACAACGCTTTTTCATTATTTGCTCCTTGAGGAATCCACAAAGTGAATCGCATTTGAAGAATGACTGGAGAATGCAGGCATCAGATGATTTGAAGTGCAGGTCCAAGCTTGCAGCCATTCCGTCCACAACACCAGAAATGCGCAGAACGATCTCGAGTTGAATGAGGACATGATGACATTTGCATGAAGGAACTACAAGCACCCAACCAGCCCTGAACCAAAGTGGGCCTTTTCAGGGTAGCCTAAACGTTTTTGGCCATAGAAAAATTGAAACTTTGCTGTTATCGTAGTTTGTGATCTGAAATTTTTTCTAGCTCCAACCGGAGATGTAAACACTTTTCAGATTGTGTTTTCAGATACGTAGTGTTTCCGATAAAAACAGCAAATTTTCAGTTTTGCTCTGGCCAAACAAAGACTTTTGCATGTGCAAACAGAGTTGCCCAAATGTCTTTGGCCACAGTGAAACGTTAAATTTGCAATTTTATCACATTTTATTTGAAACCTTTTCTGGCTCCAACTACGGATACCAGCACATTGTTTTGGACAACCTATCGTTTCCGATTTTAGTCTTTGCATCTGCGGTAGACGTTTAGGCTACCTCCTGTATAAGTCATCAGTATCAAGGGAAGAGCAGCCATCTGGAAGATCCAGGTCGACCAAAGGTAATCAGCAACCTACTCGTTGGTGACTCGCAGCCTTTGGAAGTTAACTCAACTTAACCTACCCGGGGGTCAGGTCAGGTCAGGTTAGGCTAAGTTAGGGGTAGGTTAGGTTAGGTAGGATTAGGTTAGGGTTAAGTAAGCTTAAAAAAGGCTGTGTCACCAACGAGTAGAAAGCCAGGAAATCAAATCAGAGGTTGCATTTTTCTTTGTTGGCTTTTGAACTCCCCAGTGCTAAATGGCAAATTAGTTTTAGACCAGACTGGCATTTGGCTGATTGAATGGAAAGAGTTTAATTGAATGAAAAACTTTAAATCAGCATTTGGCGACAGGTACCCACATTGTAGTTTTGGTTTTTCATTCAGCAGCAACGATGCAGTAGAAAACCACCTAGCAGAAAACCACCCAACGGAAAACCACCTAGCAGAAAACCACCCAGCTGAAAGCCACCCTCAGAAGAAAACAGAGGAGTCCAGGGTGAAAACATCACCGGCAGGTTCGGCAGAGCAGGCACAACAGTCACAACTCTGTACATAATTTAAACCCATTTTAACCAAAGAATGGTTCAGTAATCACCACCTTGTGAAAACGTCCCTTTGTGAATTGACCACAATGGATCGACTAACACACAACAACCGGCATTGTCAAAAACCTCAAAAGTCGCTAAAGGTAGGTATCAACATTGCCAGATCTGCATGTAGTCAGGCCCATAACCAGCCCAGAAGTTTATGGGGGGACTCGAAAACAAGAACCGGTGTGTGAGCTGCAGACGAAAATGAAGGGGTCTGGGGGTTGCATGGTCAAGGGGCAGAGCCCATAACAGGGGGTTTGAGGGATGGAGTCCCTCAAAAGCTGGAGCTTTTGACAAATTTGGTGTCTCCAAATGTCATAGATAGGTAGGTATGTGAAGACATAAAAATTCACATTTTCTCGAGAAATGTGGCTGGGGCTGCCATCCACTAAGTCAAATCCAGTCCTGCTGCTTCTGTGAAAGTTTTAGTGTATTGATTTTGGTAACTTGCAGTATCTTGTAAAGATACAAAATATTAATGATTCCATTCCCATGGTTTTTCCAGAAATCTGTTGCCTTGCCTCAGTTATCCAAGTAGAAATAAAAGTGCCACATTACAACAAAGGTTAAAATTAAAAGAGGGAAGCTTTTGTTTCTATTGCGAAGATGAGTTTTTTGCAAAGTTGCATTGTTGCCCCATTTGGACGCGTATGTGGCTGCCTCATTTGCTTTCGCATGGGGAATCATTTTTTTGCCTGGGCTTTCGGCAGAGAGTACCCCCTGGCCTTCGGCAAAATCCAAAAACACATGAACGAGAAGAATTTCTTCAGTTGAAACTGAAAGAAAAACATTTGAAGAAATGGAAAATTCTTTTCGTGAAATGAAACTCGTGGTTAATCAGAAATGTACAAGATTTGCAATGGTCAATGAAACAAACCTACATGCTGCTACATCCGCAAAATTCAACAATTGAATTAATAAGTGGAAATACCTCTTCACAAAATCATCATTGGAGACACCCGGGGTTAAAGAAATTTTAGGAGGGCATACCCCCTTGGTTAAGGGCCCGTATGTGCTGAAATATGTTTCCATTTTAAAGTGGCTGCATTGACTTTGTGGAGCTGATGCACTGATCTATTTGTGCAAATAGGTACCTACAGGCCTACGAAGTTTGGGAGGAAAGGGCAGGCACTATCGATGCCTGGGCCGAAGATAAGGTGGGAACCTGTGAAATTTTGAAGGGACGTCAGCAGAATACATGTGCATAAGATAATATTGAGCAAAAATTAGACAAGGGCAATATGTGTGCCTATTTTCACGGTCATCAAAACACCTATTTTCACGGTCATCGAAAGACATGTCATTCACGAGTTAGGTTGCATTTCAAGATGTGGAACAGGAATAAAAAAAAGTTGCTTTGGAGTTTCTAAAAAAGTCTAATAAAAACCCAAATTTGTAAACATCACCCAAACAATTTACGATTACGTAAGAGACTGTGACAACAAGACAATGCCACAGTCTTCAGCCAAGCGGAATCTGATGACAAAAAACCAGTTGGCATCAACTGAGAGCAGTGAGGTAAAAAAGTTCAAGTTCACACAGTCTGCGTGAACAGCAGAGGCAGCCACTATGCAAAACAGCATAGAAACAATGCGAACTGGTGTATGGCTGGCAAGTGATGCGTTGTCAAAACAACAAACAGAAAGAGAAAAAGTCAAAACGAAGAGAAAAAAAGTCAAACAAAGGAAGTCAAAACAATAAAATCAACTCCAACACTGAATGCTGTTACATCAGATAGATACCTCGCACCGTCGCACGCAATGAATAGAAGCAAGGTATCAAACTGCGAAAGCAAAAAGAAAGGAAAATAGGCTGGAACTGCTAAACTGACAGTGCACATGGTTGCCGGTTGGGCTCTCATCCGTTTAAAGAAATAGACCGACTCTCACCAAAATATCGTATACCACTCCAATGGAGCAGCAGACAGCGCAGAATTTCGTCTTTTCCCAGTTTGAGAGTTAGATCAACCTTGGCAATGCCATTGGCCAAGAGAAATTTCTCGGAAAGAAATGTGTTATGCCTGTTAGGTAGCTTTTGAATAAATTATTATTCCCTTAGCCAGCCAGGACAAGATCACACCAGTGCACTGAGATCTGGGTAGATACCGGTGAAGAAACACTGGGCATACAATGTCAGGTTTCAAAAAGCAATAATTCCTTAACTGGACTGCTATGAACTCAAACCACCCATTTTTGTTTTCTTCTCAAAAACTGCACTGTAGGTATATAGGTACCTATTCTAGTTAATCTATGCACCGCTATTTTTTATTTTTAGGATTAGAAAGCATTGAACGTGTTGCAAAAAGAAAGACAGGGGAGGAAATAAGTTAGCCTAATCATAAAAACTCAACATAGGGAACTTTAACAAGATTTTTGCAAAAAAAAAAAAAAAAAAACAGCGATTAAGGTTGCTTCAACTGTCCAAAGCACATCCACAGAGCCCTTCCGCAAACTTTTTGGCTGAGAATAGAAAGGGTTGAAACCATTCTATTTTCCTGGCCCCAGGGCCCACGTGATACAAAACACCTGGGAATATGAAATCCGATAGGCAGGTAGGTTTGTGTGCTAAAAGTAATTTTGTTCTCGTTATTCTTGCTAAGTCAACAGAGAATAGAATGGGCATGTTCATACACTTCCCTGGCATTTCGAATACACAAGCAAATATGTTGAGCCAAATTCAAAACACAGACAAAGACACCATGTTTGTACAATCCTAGTGAGGATGGGCTGGAGAATATCCAATCGGCAGGGTGGTTCGCAGCGATTTCAGAAACCCATTTTATGCTTTTTCCTGAGCATGAAACTTGCAGAATGCACAATTCCATTGGCCTATCATTTTTAAGGCGACAAAGTGGTTCCTATGAGCTCCCCAGCGGATGCGTGCCCCGTGCCACCCTCAGCAAGGTTCCTAGGGACAGAGCTCTTGGCAGGGGGTTGGGAGACAGACGGATTAGTCAAAGGCCAACAAAAGCAGGTTCTCAATATGCTCCAGATTGATGACAAGGTTTTTAACAAAAGATTGTCAAATTCAATGTTTCGGGGTTCGCCTGGAAACCATGCAATTTCCAACAGCAACTCACCTCTCCACCTGATGATCCACCAACGATTCGAGATGTGTTGTAAGGATTATTCGTTCGTCCGTGCAGGACATTTCTTGTCTCCCACCACATGGCTGCTTCAGGCACATTGGTAACAGCAATAGGGATGGCTCCGGCAGATCGCATCAGTCTGATGCACTCTGCATCCTTGTCTGGAACAATCTCCTTGCGGCAAACCAAACCGGCAGTTTGGTGAAGGCCCGAAATGGCAAACGTGCACTTTGTTGTGATTGGAACACCAAGGAAGGGCTTGCTCTTCGCAAGATCAGCAACATCCACAGCATCGGTGTCGGCAATCAGTTTGTCCACAGCCTTCGCATCCTTAATTGCATCTTCAAATCGCTCGTCCACTAAGAAATTCAACGATGGATTGATCTGCTTGATTCGAGATGCAAATGCTCTCACAACTTGCTCGCTTGTTACCTGAAAGCGAAATTGGAACTGATAAAACATGTCACAAATGGTGGCATCCTGCAAACACAAACCAGGTTGGTATGCTGTGATCTGAATAGAAAAAAGACATTTACCTCGGGGAGAAGTGCTCCGGAACAGCGCTAATCTGAGGTTTCGGGTATAATTTTCTCCATTTACCCACATACTTCAATGACATAAAAATTTTCCTGCAACCTCGGATTAATGCTATTCCGGGCAGTTCTCCAGGGGTTAGAATTTGGCAACCATTTTTTTCGTCAAATTTGGCAAATATTTTTTTTCCAGTTAAATGTAAAATTTGGCCAGATTGCCACCATCATGTTCAGCTAGGTACCTACTGCTTTGGTGGTCAAGAGATTTAGTTACATACATTTTGGAAGATGTCTATGAGTTTCATTTACCACACGCCCGTCAGACTTCCAAACATGCAGAAAATAAACTCGGTGTATGATGGTCTTGGGTGAGCCCACCAGCGAAACGAATTCCGATGAAAATCTTGTCTCAGAAAATGTTTGCATTGAAGGTCGATATGCATATAACAAGTCTTCTTCACATGACCTGCCCGCAAGAAACATGTCATGCATTTACGCACACACCGTGAATGCAAAATATGCAATGCATTATGCTGATGCCTATTTAATCTGCTTGCTGGCCAGAACTTGACGTAACAGTGCGACGACCCTTAATAGTGAAACAATAACACGCAGGTATCTGCTACCCACAAACAATTTGCTAGACGAAAATACCCCTTGCGTAATTCCATTCAGCAACGGTGCCAAGTTGCGAGACCTACTCGGCCCAAAAATTAGTGGCGAATTTCCTTTCACTTAGCACCAGTTGCGAGCATCCCCCGTTGCGAGAGCGCCGGATACTTTTGATCGGGGACATTCGCAACTGTGTCCTTGATGGAAAGGAAATTCGCAAAACTGTTTTTTTTTTGGAAAGGGTGAATTTGCAAGTGGTTCTTGCTTTCGCCGAAAGGAAATTTGCAATGATTTTTGAACCGAGTAGGTACCTATTCTCGCATTTGGCACTTTTCCCAGGTACGGTACGAGTTGGTACGACGTTGTACGTCGTACGAGTTGTCTCCAAGAAATCAGTTACAAATTTCCTTTTGACGAAACCAAAAGCTGCAAGAGACACAGTTTCCAAAATGCCTGTTGTCAAGAAACCAATTGCAAATGTTCAAAAAACCAGTGAGTTGTGAAAGGAACAGACTAAAATGCTGAACCTGCTTGTCCAGCTGGTAGGTAGTCATCAGGGCTACCAGCAGGATAATGCATCTGATTTTTGATGCATCGCCAAAAAATAGAACTGAACAACAAATAACCCAACCTCCACATGCAACCAAACGGGTTTCACTTTGTCTGTCACTGAACAAGTTTGTTACCCAGACATGAGGAACACGTCCATTCAGCTGTTGTTCCCAGCAATTTGGACCACCCTGTACGAGTTGCACCGCAGGCTTGTCTCGAATTCTGACAGCAGTCAGTTTCCCAAAATTAAATGAAATATTTTGTTTACAATATTTTTGAGAAATTGCCATTGTTTTAAATTTTCAGAAAATGAATAACCAAACCTTACAGGGGTTTCATGCCAAGTGCGCTTTTTTCTTCTATGTTTTTATGCTTTTTTCTTTTATGTTTGTGAGGACGGCTTCTCTCTCCTACTGTAAAAACCTGTTTGCTACCATCTAATATTTATAAGTTGAGCTTTGACCCTTTTCTTGATTGTCGATTCGGCAGGGATCGCCAAAATTTTGCACCGCAGGCTTGTCTCGAATTCTGACAGCAGTCAGTTTCCCAAAATTAAATGAAATATTTTGTTTACGATATTTTTGAGAAATTGCCATTGTTTTAAATGTTCAGAAAATAAATAACCAACCTTTACAGCGGTTTCATGCCAAGTGCGCTTTTTTCTTCTATGTTTTCCGGAAGTCTGCAGTCGCTCGCCATTTTTATTGTTTGCACCATACCATCCATGCTGATTCTTTTCTCCATCGCCACTGAAAGAATCCACACTTCTGCAACACGCTCAACTACTTTAGATGGGTCAATTAACGGCGATCCGTTCGCTTTTACGCATTCAAATAAGCTCGCACGTTTATCACAGCCTTACGAAATCCTGAAGACAACGCGTTTCCTTTCCCATTCGACATCCTTGACAGACAGAAAAAACACTCAACTCCATTTGGCTCCAAGCATTCTTTTCACTTCCATCATACGAATAAAGACACGTATCTTTACTCGAATGCTCCCATCCCATGCTAGCACCATCTCATGGCAATGAAGAAAAAAAAAACGGAACATGCGAAGCAGAAGCATGATTGATGCCACGACATATTTGCACTGCCCTGCTGCCGAATTGAGTGTGGGACAAACCAACTCTGTTGCCACAGTGGTCGGGATTTTTGACGCAGAAATTTTTCTGAAATAAAAGCTGTACCTGTACAACTCAATTTGATAAATCTTTATTGTCTTGTGTTTGTGAGTGAATTTATTTCAATCGCAACTGTTTTTCTTTGATAAGATTAAATCAGATATCTGGCCAATGATGACGGCAATTCTGTGAGCAAATGGCAGACTGGGTCAAGTCACTTTTTTGAGTTTTGAGAAAAACGGTTTTTTTTTATTTTGGTCCAGATTTAGATCAAATATGTTGGGTGTGTCATTGGTTTCATTTAGCTGTCTTTCTCCCGGAGGGGTGCTGCTGAATTTTCCATTCCTTGCTCGCTTGTTGGGTGTTCCAGGCACGTTTTTGTGACTTATCCCATTTTTGAAAATCAACTGCTCACAGCCGTTTATGAGCTGCTGATTTGCCAAAAAGGGACAAGTTGCGAGTTGTCCCATTTAAATGCGTCAGGTCGTAAATTTTGATATCAAAACGGGATAACCTGTGACTTATCCCTTCCACACAGAGGTCACATTAGAATGTGGATTTTAAAGAAGCCTGCTAAGAAAATATCCCATCAAAGCTTTTCCAATTATGTTTCAGAAGCTGTGTCTCTGGAAACACCACGAAACTCCACACGAAATCGAGAGTGTGAAAAAAGGTAAGTGGTTTGGATGTAATAGTATTTCCGTCCGAAAAGAATGACGGAAGTCTTAACATATGATATAAAAATGATCGTGCCAATAATATTACAACAAAGCAACAGTATTTCCGTGTGGAAACCAGCACATGTTCACTTTTTACTTTTAAAAAGTAAACATGAAACTGACACGTAATAAGCAAAGTTCATGGTTGGTGTAAGGTCTTTCTCCCTCAAAATATCATCACAGGGTCTATCACACGCTAATGGCATAAGTCATGTTAGCTATTAGGTCTTCCTCCCTCAGAATATCATCACATGGTCTTCTTATTAATCATCACAACACAGTAATGGCAAAATCCATGGTTGAAACAATGTCGTTCTCCCTCGGATCATCACAGAGTCTTTCCTGGTTCCCCCTCAATCATGATAAGGGCCTAAAGCTCAAACCAGCCATGAAAACGTTGTGCATGTCGGCCTACTCCTTGTTCTTAACCAGTTCGGATTCCTAAGTTTAGGAATCCAAACTGGTTGAATCTGGAAAAATATCTGAATACCCCCTGTCCAGGGATTCCTCTGGTTCTGGTCAACCAGTTTGGATTCCAAAGTGATAAGAACGTCATTAAACTGCAGTAAAAAGCAGTCCAAACTGAATGTCCAGCACCTGAGCTGCTCAAATTTTGACCGTAACAATCTCCCTTTTCAAGAATTTCCCTTCCTTTATCCACGAGCCAGGTATGACATCAGTGCTGGACTCCCCTACCCAACATATACCTACATGCCCACATCCAATCTTTCCCGAAGTTTGTGCAGCTTCTGTTGCCTTCAGCCACAGACTTTCGCATTGGGTGATAATCACCAGCCAGTAGGCCAAAATAACAAGTAACAACAGACCAGCAAGGTCACCAAAGATATGATTATTATCAGACCTGTTTCAAAGAGAATGATGGTAGATGGTTGCAACAAAAAACGACAGAAAAGGGATAAGTGGTGATTATAAGAAAACTGGTGTGACAGGGCAGAAAGGGACAAAACAGTAAATATCACCTCTGAGCATGTCATGTCAAAAAGGGATATGTCATTTTGACCCATATAGGGAAACCATCACATAAATTTTTATCTGAGCGTAGGATATGTCCAGTTGCCTCTTCCTGTCCCAGCAGCACCCGTGATTCTTGCAAAAGACATTGACTTATCCTACTTCTGCAGCACAAAAACTCCAATAACTTTTTACAGGAGCAAGATAGAGAGATCCCCTTTTGACATAACATGCAGCATGATGACAGGAATTTTTTGGTGCATGTAACTCATTTTGGCCAAAATGTGACTTAAGCCCAGTCTACCATTTGCTCACAGAATTATAATTGCCATAAAGTACATGGAAGATTTACTCTGAGGCCTACAAAAAAAAAAAAACAATAGAAAAGCAGGTATAAGGAGATAAGGGTCACAAGAGGTCAAAGCTCAACTTACAAAACTGCACTTTTGCTTGTATACCTACCTTAAACAACAAAAATTAGAAATTTTTGCTTTCATGCCTTTCGGCTCACAATTGAATAACATCAGCATTTCTTTGCAGGTGGTGGTGAAATGACTTGTGTTTCCATTGAGACTGGTAAATAAACCTTGGTTTGTGGCAATCCTTCATCCGCACCCACAAACCATTTGAGGAAGAGAAAATTAAAAGTTCAAAATTCCCAGTGAAATATTCCAAAAATTCTCAAAAAGTTATAATTCACAAAATTTCTGTCAATTTCCTAAAATCTCTGGGAATATTCCAAAATTCTGGGAATATTCCTGGAATTCCCAGGAGTATTCCCAAGGAGAAATTTTTAATTTTTAAGAGAATGTTCCCAAAATTTCCGAAAATGGAATATTCCTGGGAGAATTTGATTTGGTTTTGATCATACCTATCATTGTCATAAAATTGTGTTTTTGATGATGCCTGTCATCTTGCAATGTATTGTTATCTTCAATGCCTGTGCATAAAATCAACCTTTTTGCTGATCGCACACCTGATCTCATCCTGCTGCCGCATGGGGTAAGCTGCTTTTTCTTTTCTTTGCTCTCAGGTCATTGCCGATTAAAAAAAAAAACAAAAAATAGGTACCTACCTAAAAATACTTTGGGGAATATTCCGGCAAAGTAAATTCCCAGGAATTTTCAAACACTAGATAGATCGTCAAATGTGGGGAAAAACAGATCGCAAATTTGCCCCTCATGGGGGCAGAAAGATATAAAACAATGCAAAACTTGACAAACCTAAACATAAAGCTGAGTTTAGAAACTGACAAGACTTTGCCAAATCGGAATTGTGCAACGAGTTAGTGCAAATGACAAGTTCCCAAACCAACCTTCCGTGATCTGATTTTCAATGCAAGTGTTGATGCCGAATCCACCAGCAGCATATTATCAATTGGATCCAGAGGTCTGGATGCACCTCGGTGCATAAAATTGAACAAGGCAGTGATGAATACATCGATTAGCCGATAGACAACACGGATGAATTTATTCAGCATTGTAAAAATATTAAACAGGGCACTAAAGAATTAAAAAAAATCAGGCTTGATTAACAGCAGCTGAAGGACCTCAAAATTTTACAGCAACAATATAGCTACCTATCAGCAAAAAGATCAACTAGTTAGTGGTTGGGTACTACCTAGCATTAACCCCTCAAGCCCGGAACTACGAATTGGGCATTTGCAATGGTATTACGCAATTTTCGGCACCAAAAAGTGCCGCTCCCGCCGGAATTAATAATTTTTGCAAGGATTTTCGAAAAACGGAAAAAGCAGAAATGCATGCATTTCCCGCCCAACCAAGCCAGATTTCTGCTCTATGTCAATAAAATCACTCATATTTTGATGTTTTCAACCAATAAAAACACTTTTGCACACAAAAAAAACTGGCCAAAACACACACAAACCACTGAAAACCGCACCAAAATTGAGCAAAAACTGGAAAAAACAGGAAATTTCAACACGACGCCATTTCAAAACGAATTTAGCAAATCGAGCGAAATAAGCGTCTACTAAATCGCGCGTCTTTCGACTTTTCGAAAATTCAAATTTCGGCAGCCGGCAGATGTCGCGCGATCGCGAAAAAAGGTGCCTTCAACAGGAACTCAAGACAAAAACCCGGGAAATTTGAAAATTGCGCCAATTTGAAATGGTTGGACCGATTTTGGTGGAATAAACGTCGTCTGGATCGCTGTTTATTCCTCTCTCCGTCCCTGAAAATTTTCGCCGACGCGATTCGCCGCATTTGCGGCGATAAACCCATTTAATTGCATGGGAATTGACGCGTACGGCGTATGGCAGTCGGAAAATCGCAACAGCTTTATACGTGCGTACACCGTACGACAATCGGAGCTGTCCGTAGCACTTTCGTGGCGCGTATGGCGTACGGCAATCGGGCTTGACCGGTTAAGCAAGGCATGTTCATTGGGAATGCAAGGCACTGGAAGGGAATGAGACACCGACACTACTGACCAGCGCATATTCTCATCTGGTAGTGAGGTCTCAGAAGGCAACAGTACGCAGGTAGTTTAATACCTGGTGCATAAGAGCAAACGCTAGAAAGTATTCCAGAAAGTCAAAAAAAAAAAAAACAAAAAAAAAAAACAGATCTGTGAAAACAAAAGGGGGCACCACCATGGTGTGAATGGGACACCATCTTCAAGTAAAAAATGTACAGGGTGTTTCATAAGTCACGCACCAATGAAGATATGAGACGAATTTGGTATTTCTTGTTGTTGCTAGCCTGATCCCGGTGCGTGACTTCTGAAACACCCTGTATATTTGAGATCAGTCAAGTTCAGCTTCATTGAGCACCTTGGTACAGCAGTGCTTGACTCCGTATCTCGAAGCACAGCATTTCCTGATTGGGTGCGCACTGGCACCAGAGCCCCTTCCACATGCTTCAGGATACAGAGTCAAGCACTGCTGTACCAAGGTGCTCACTGAAGGTGAAGCTGAACTTGACTGTTCTCATATTTACAATTCCAATCATCTCTGCCCAACACAAAGTCCATCAATGTTGCCAGAAATATTTTTATCAACCTGCCAAAAACGTTGCAAAAACCATCCAAAACCTGGCAGCTCTAAATAAGCCAAAAATAAAATTCAAATAAAATGCCTGAAAGCCACATTTTGAAGAGCATTCAAACTCAAAACTTGCTGTTTTGAGCTTACCCAATTTTTTGTCATCAGTAGGTACCTAACTTTGGCATGCAAGGCTCGACATAGCAAAGTTCTAAAGTGAAATCCCAAGCAGGAAGAAAGAGCATTCGAGTGAAAACGTTCCAAGTAGGGCGGCAACTCGATGCAAATCAGTATTCAGATGCAGGCCAAAAATTACAACGGCACAAGGCAAACACGAAGACACTTCAGCGGTCGGCAACCTGGGGTCCGCGGACCCCAAGGGGTCCACGGGAAAAGGCTGGGGGGTCTGCGAAGGGCCTTTGTCTTTCAATAAAAAAAAATGTTCAAAACAGTTCGCCCAAACAGTGGATTGCAGAAAGTGTGGTCGCTTCCAAAGCAACAAAATTATCTCCCTGAATGTCTGGAGTTAGGCATTGCACGATGATATGATACCATTTCTCAGTAACAGTCACCGAAGTTTACGTTTTTGGTAAGTTAAAATTTTACCTCCTACTAATTTTCGAAATAATTTCTTATTCGGCTTGTATAGTGGCGGCGGAAAAAGATTACTCACAAATGTGTTTTTTCCATTCAAGTGTTGCCTCCGAAACTTTTTTTATTTCTTTTTACTCTCATGCATTTGGTAGAAATTAAAGCGCCAAATTGCAACGGAGCTTTCTAGAGGTGTCAGATTTTGACATTAGT
>JASGXE010007519.1:0-19726 GCA_030068105.1 Sinentomon sp. SZTP_YWyxl | reverse complement strand
GGTTTAACTGTGCAAGGAAATTGTGAGCAGGAAAAGGAAGAACACAATAGGGAAATTGTCAGAACCTGCGTAAAACGACACTGGATTGGCAATACCGTGATAGGTAGGCATTGGGTATTGGATCGAAATTTTATTTTTTTTTAATTTTCTTTGGTGATTTTCTCGTGAGCATGCGATCGCCTGATGGCGCATTCTTCGATCGGTGTTGAAAGAACAGCGGAGAGTTGCTTTGTCTTCAAACGCATTGTCATTCAGCCTGAAGAAAAGAAAAGACTCGCGGATGTCGAAAATGACCTGTGTGTCTCCTCTTCAATTTCTTTTTCTTTTCGTTTTTCTTTTCTTTTCTTTTCTCTGAGGCTTCTAAATATATCTGTGGCGTTCGCAGAAAATAGCACGCCTATACACTTTTCCTCGCATTAGTAGGTTCTCCCATATGTTCTGTAGAGAAGTCAAGTTTTCTTTCGGCCAGTGAACGGATTCTGGAACAAGCACACCTTTCCTTCCTCGACAGCATGCGAAACAGCCGAATCTTCTAGCATTCGTGATTGGAACCACATATCAGAAATATGATTTGCAAACTATTTCCAAGTATTGGCTTTTTTTTGTTTTTTATTGGCCTCAGAGTTAAAGCTTCCATGTTCTTTTGGGCAAAGCGAAGTGCTTGCCGTCATTATTGGCCATCATATCTAATTTAATTTCATCAAGGAAAATACTTTTTGGCAGGCGATACAAAAATAAAAAAACGAGCAATATGCTGAACAGGTTACAGCTTTAATAATTTTTAATGTTGCGGCTAATAGCGCGTCCACACATTCGCGATTTTGTCGCGTTGTCGCGTCGTCGCGCGCGTAAAAGTTGTTGAGTGCGACAACATCGCCTTGTGTGCAGACACTGCATGGTGTATTCGTATACTGCACGCGTGGCAATGTCCTTGTACCCGACAACTTTTACGCGCGCGACGACGCGACAACGCGACAAAATCGCGAATGTGTGGACTCGCTATAAAGGTGAAAACCTGACCGCTGTGGCAACTGAGTTGGTTTTGTGCGGCCAGGTTGGCGCTTGGTGAAACTATAATTGGACCCTATTTGAGAGCGGTAGATTTATTTCCTCTGCCCAGTTTATCCAATGGCTGAAGGATTCCTGGAAAGGATAGTGATCCATCAGGATCTCCGTGCTTTAGAAATCGCGAGGCTGCAAATTTGAACGCAGCTATGCGGAAAACCGAGGGGGCGTCCTCGGTTTTCGTGGATAGGTACCCCACTTAGGTCAGTCCTCTAAAATTCACAAAATTCACAAAGTGCATTGTGATGGTGCTTTGCGTTCATAATGGGGAAATATGGAGGGTTTCTAGGGAACATAACTTCCAATATGAGTGGGAGCAAATTTCATTCCCGAATGTTTTGTCTTCAGCTTGTTGAATGCCCCTTGGACACCCCAAAGGATATATTTCTTGGATTTTGGGGGGCTGCATCTCACAAATGGGGTGGTCGGAACACATTTTGTCACCGAAACGTTTGTTTGCACTTTGTTCTAGGGAGCTCGAATGAAAAGTGCGGGATTTGCGCGGCGGTGATATCTAAATCAGCCCCTTGACACCACTTGGACCCATTTTGGGGTGGCGCGAAGTCTTGGCAAAGAATGGGATGTCGGATCACAACTTGCCAAACGAACAAGTTTGATTCGGATGGGCATGAGGAGACCTGGTATGAGTTTGCCAGTGTATTTTTAGATTACCCTTAAATGAACTTGAAAACTTTCTTATAGATTTGTCACATTAAAAAAGAATCCCCTATTCAAATTCACGCGAGTGTATTTGAACATCTCCTGATTCTATGCACGTTAAAATGAATCTCTGATTCAGTTGTCGCGCGTTATAATGAATAATGAATCCCAGTCTTTATTTATTGCGCGTTAATATGAATTCCCGATCCAATAAGTCGTTGCGCGTTAAATTGAATTACCGACTTAAGTTATTGTGCGTTAAAATGAATCTCCGGCTTAGTCGTTGCGCGTTCAAATGAATCTCAGAATCTCCGACTCAACGAATCGCGCGTTCCCCTACTCAACTTACCGCGCGTTAAAATGAATCCTCGAATCAAGTTGACGCGCGTTACAATGAATTCGACTCGAGTTGAGGCACGTAAGAATGAATGAATCCCTCACAAGTTCTCGCGCTTTAGCATGAGTCCCCAACTCAAGTTGTCGTGCGTTAAAATGAATCACCGACTCAACTTATTGCTTGTTAAAATGAATCTTAAACCCCCAACTCAAGTCGTCGCGTGTTAAAATGAACTCCAGTTTCGCTCATTAAAATGCACCCCCAACTCAAGTTGTGCGTTAAAATGAATCCCTGACTCAAGTTGAGGCGCGTTAAAATGCATCTCCAACTCAAGTTGTCGTGCGTTAAAATGAATCCCTGACTCGAAGCTGTGGCGCGTTAAAATGCATCTCCAACTCAAGTTGTGCTTTAAAATGAATCCCTGACTCAAGCTGTGGCGCGTTAAAATGCATCCCCAACTCAAGTTGTCGCGCGTTAAAATGAACCCCAGACTCAAGTTGTCGCGCGTTAAAATGAATCCCTGCTGCGGACTCTTGTTTTCGCGCGTTAAAATGATTCCCCGCCTCAAGTTGTCGATCGAGCGTTAATGAAACTCCGACGCAAGTTGTCGAACGTCAAAATGAATTCCTGACTCATGTCGCCCGTAATTTTTTTAATTTCCAAATTCTACGCGTGCTCTTTCCCACACCCAACTTGCGTTGGTTTTTGGACCCATAAGTTTGGACCCTAAAAATGCCATTAAAGGCGGCACTCAATCTGGCCCGGGTCGGTTTGAAACCCCTCCCCCCATTCTGAAACCCCAGTCTGATCAAGCGCAACCAACCAGGATAAAAATAATTCGCTCCTTTAAATCTAAATTCTATTTAAATTTAACCAAGCACATGTGATCTAAAAAATTTTTTGTGCATGAGCTGTACCTGGCTGTACCTACCTTTTTTGGCTTTCGTTGAGGGCGTTCCTGTAAATAATACTGCATGTCCCAAAAGCAACCATCAGAAGAATAAGCTCCCGATACACCAGCTTGTAAAGACTTCCGCGCCATTTGAAGAGCAGCCTGGTGAAGCCTCCACTGGTCGACGAGGCAACTTCGGCCTGGTAGCTCACTGTCATTCTCGCTCACAGAAGTTGCAGTAACGCCGAGTGGAAAAATATCACTGGAAGAAGCGAGGCCAGCGGAAAGGCATCACCAAACCCGTATTTGCGAAATGTGGACCGATTCGCAACTCTTTTTTTCACACGAACTGCTAAAATTTTCGTGCTGCACTAGTAAAAGTTTTTATCACAGATTGAATATCACCCTTCCGCCATGAAATATGGTGAGCTTTACGTGAAAAGAACAGAAAATATTGTTGCAAATTCCTATTTCCTGGGGTGCGAGCCGGCTTTGCGAACGGCTCAAATCCGTCACCAGTGAAATCACGTGAAATCAACGAGAACAACTGAGGGTAAATTGACGATTCTTCTGGTGGAAAAAGGGTCCAGCGGAAAGTCTCGAACCACTAAAAAGCGGCAAAACGCACTGAACGAAAAAAAAACGGGTTTGGTCAGAATTGGATGAGTTGGGTTGGTCAGGTCAGTGTGCGATATTTTGCTTTTTTGTCCACGCACAAAATATGGATATGTCCCGAATCGAAAATCAAAAACGTCGACCAGACCTGCAGCTGTGAGATCCCCCTTTCGGTCTTTTGTTTTCGTTCCTTTCGGAAAATTTGCCATGAAAAAAGCGAAGGACGGTCAAAAGGAATTGACTACGCTGTCAGATGTCGCAGGTCAACAAAAAACTGATAAAATTGACCGGAAAAACTTGATGGAGCGCAGAGGAGTTCACTCGTGAGAATTGGGGTCACGATGCACACGGTGAAATTGAGGACATGTCGCCTATTGTCCTCGGCTCCGGCTATCCTCAGCCCAGCAGAGCAGCTGGGTAACTGTCGACAGTTGTGCAACGACAAAAACAAGCGTGGATTTCTGCAAAAATTGTTCGCCGACAAATTAAAGCACTCGAGAATAGAGAGAGTCAATTTTACGATCGGATTCTGCGAGCACGACAAAGGCGGACTGCTTCAGAATGGCAAAACGAAAAAAAATTAAATGCCAGGATTCCACCTCTCTCAGGCTTTTCCACGTTTCCTTGCCCGTCGCCGCGCCTCCTATCGGCAAATGTTGATTTTTTGCCAGCAGATGCTGCCAGTGCTTCTGTCGTTATTGTCTGACTGCTCCAAGCGCATTCTGCTGACTTGTCTATTCGATTTTAATTTGGTTGTTTTGGCTTCGGAAATTACTTTCAACTGTCCTAAGTTCCAAGAAGATCTCAAGTGCAGTTGGATCTATGGAATGGTTGCCGAAGACGTTTCAGTGCCGAAAACAATGGGATAAAGCGTCTGCATACTCATGCTTCCACAGTTGACTTTTGGAAAGCTTTTGACAGTGTTTGTTGCGATCTCGCACAGATGAAGGGATGACATGTCAGGGAGCTGACTGCTGTACCGCAGGCCACCTTGTTTTGGTTGGTGATGGGATTGGCATCACTGGGTACGAAAGGGTGGAAAGCCAAATCTCTACTCGCCTTCCCTTTTCTGCATGCTCACCTCTGGCGTTCCTCAGGGTAGCATTATGGGGCTTCTATTTGGCTACTGTTCGTTTGCATATGCAAGCAACTATTTTCTGCATCTCTTTATTGACGATGGATTTCCTAACGGAACTTTCCACCACTGTTCATCAGCCATTTCAGAAAATGGGCATGTTAGGCATATTCCTGAGAATGCGCAGACCGTTTTTATCTCCAGGTGAAAGACCATATAGGTATATGCACAGGCACTGGTGGAATAAGAGCAGACCACATGCACCAGATCCTGCTTGTACCCTCAAGTGGAACAAGGAGCAGACCATATGCACAGATCCTGTTATCTTCAACTGGAACAAGAAAGAGACCAATCATGCTTGTTTCTCCAAATGGAGCAAGGAGCGGACCATTGCCGTTTCTGTATGCGAATTGTCTCCACTTGAACTGTCTCGAAACTTTTTGAAAAAATCCTTGAAAAAAATCCTTGTTTTCTGCCATTTGGAGTGTGCCCGTTCGTAGAATTTTTGATACTGCGACTGGCACGCTGTTTGTTGACTTTTGATGTTGTGGGACCCTCTTACGCTTGTCGGTAACATCTGATGTTCTGACGGTCATGTTTCTTTTTCTTCTCATGTTTGACATTGTGACCTGCACAGCAATTTTGTGGATCGTTACCGCAGAATGGAATACTTTGTTCCATTGCCATGCCCGCAGCATAAATGGAACGTGACTTTTCTGTACCGATGAGGCAAATAGCAGAGCTCCGACTAGCAGTGATCGAACCAAACATTCAGGAATAGCATCATTCTGGAACCGCGGGAACATTCGGGAGCAGCAGAGCGCTCTGTGTTGTGTTGGTGAGCTTTCCCGAATGTTCTCTGCTGTTCTCGAATGTTCCCAGTTCTGAATATTGCTGTTCCTGAATGTTCTCGGTTCTCGAATGCGGTTCCCGAATGTTCGGTTCCTGTGCTGCGGTTCGGGAACTGCATTCGGGTCCCGGGATGTCAATTTACAAACCCTGCCGCGACTTTGGATGGCAGGTCGGGACCGAATATTGCGACGATTCCAACGTTGATATAACTTTTGACGATTGGCTTCGGGTTTTTGACATTGTTGCTGCGACATTGTGAAGCGCACGACTCCCTTTGGGTGCTTATTTGGTGTCTTACATTCTCACGCACCGCGATTCACAAAGCGAGTTTTACCACAACGGGTGGGATCACATCATCACGGGAAAAGTATTTTTAGGTTTCGGGAAAAGGTAAAGCGTTTGATGCGGAAAATTTACCCTTCCGTTGGCGGCACTCTGGCACTGGCAGAATCTGATCTGACGCTCTAACCAACTGAGCGATCCAGGCATCTCTTTTACCCCGTCCTAAAATATCGAATAGGTACATTTAACGAAGGCAAGCAGAAGGCCTCACTTTGCAGGAACATGCACACTGATAGAAATCGACCATGTTTTCGGGTACTATAAATATCCCTCAATGGTGCTTGAAGGCATGAAAGTGGATATGTTCAACCCTCGACTAAAAATTCAAAAAATGAGGGTTCTTGAAAGAGTCGGAAGATCTTTTTAGACACTTCATCAATTTTGGGTGGTAAATTACGACCTCTGAGATGGGTTGACTTGGAATTAGCCAGAAAAAGGCGCTATGAAGGTAGCAATCTTGGGGAATCGTCAGCGAAGGAGCTATGAAAGCACCCATGAGGGTTCTTGGTGAAAAGGTGGACGCAGGGACGCTCAATGCTACATGAAGTCTTATGCATAGGAAATGTCTTTAAAACACCCTTGATGTGGCTTGGCGAATCCAGAAGCAACAGTGAAACCACTTTTAGCCGGATCTTAGCTGAAGTGTATGGATCCTAATCGAATTGGGAGAACCAATTGTTGCTCAAATGGCCACGTGCATATGTGCATGCTGGGTTTCAAGCAAACCGGATTTTTTTCTTTGGCCAATTGAACAGATCAATGTCTTGACTCCACAATGAGCAGCAAATTCAAGTAGTGCGGGAAGGATGTGTCGATGGTAACCATGTCAAAGCATGGTGTTGCTTAACAATGGAATGGAATGTCGACCCCAATTTAAAATGTACTTCATAATGTGTTTGATATACTAAAACAGAGCATCTTTGCCTCTCCCTCCCTCCCTCTCTCTCTCTGGCGTTGGGTGAATTCTTTGGGGTTCTGAGTGTCGGTCATCGTGGTGCAACCGCCGTCTTCGTTGATTCTTGCGCTGGTTGCTCAACATGCGTTTGTTAATGAACGGCTTGTTCCCTCGATTGCAGGATGTGCTTCTAAGTCCCAGATTTTTTGGACATAATCATCAGGGTTAGGATTGTAGGTAGGGCTAGGATGATAGGTAGGGCTAGGATAGTTGTTATATAGGGTAGGTTGCTTATGTTCAAAATCTCTGGGACCTACAAGAGCATCCTCCTCGCAAGAAACGTATGTTGAGCCGGATATTTTGCATTGCGACAGTTTACAGTTAATTTCTGTGCAACAAAATAGTTTTTGAACGGGAGTTTTCGAAATTTAATTTCAAATCGGGAGGCCTTTCATTTTTACACCCAAAATTGTGCGTCAAAAATGAACCTCACATATTTCATGCGAAAATAATCAAACGTGGCTGTGCCATTGTCGCCGCTTCTCGCCATGACCCAATTCTCCATTTCCGCCATGGTCGCCAAACCCGTGCCAAAATGTTTGCCTTCTGAACCTTCGTAAACTTAACGATGAAGTTTCAGAAGACAAATATATTTCAAGTTCAGGTTTAGCGACCATGGCGGAAATCGAGGACTGAGGTCGACAATGGCGCAGCCAATTGTTTGATTGTTTTGCATATAAAATTTATTTTTTGCAGCACAATTTTGGATTAAAAAATGATTGTTCTTTCGTCTGGAAGTTAAAAGGTTGGAAGACTAACGTTTTAAAAACACTTTGTTGAACATAAATTAACATCAAATTATCGCAATGTAAAATTCTGGAAAAGTAAACCCTTTATGAACGACCACCGATGGACCTTGAATAGAATGGCAAAGTGGGTGGAATGCCACATATGAGGATGTATGAACAACCACCGAAGGATGTTGAATGGAACGGCAAAGTGGCTGCAGTGCCACCCTGTAGGTTTTCCGAACGACCACTGAGCAGGGCCGTAGCCAGGAATTTATTTCGGGGAGGGCCAAAGAATTAATCGCGTTGGACGAAGCGTTGCGCGAAGCGCAACGCCGGGGGAGGGGTTCGGGGAGGGGGTGTCCCCCTCCCCGAAGGGGAAGAAATTTTTAAAAAATGGAACTCAAAATGGTGCTCAGAATACTTAATTTTTTTTAAAAACTGAGCATTTTCCCCACAATCCCCGTTTGCACAGAACAGATGGCCAACATCAAACCAGTCTTTGAATGTTGTCTTTTCAAATGAGCAATTTAATTCTTTTTTCAAACACGACACGTCCAAACAAGTAACAACCACGCAAGTGCTATCGCATCAAAAACTGGACTCTACAATACTCACTTCATCATTCAATTTTCAGGTTTCAATTCCAGATTCAGACTTTTCTGTGTTGCCTTCATCAACCATGGCCAAATTTCCACTAGGCTATCTCTTGTGATTTTCGTGAACTTCCTCCGACATCACAACAACTAAGATGCTTAAAATAGCAATTAATCAACAACCACATGCCACCTTGCTTGCCACATAACAGCCCCACAAGCAAGGTGGCATGTGCGTTGTTAATAAATTGTTATTTTAAATATTCATATTTTTCCCTTCTTAAACATTTCAATGTAAATGCTCGTGTTTTTAACATTCAAATAATTGCAAAAGCATGGCAAATGTCTTTGGACTATTGCCTTCCGCCAGCAGCCAGTGTGCTTGCACAACCCGCAGGTAGAGGTACTTAGGTAATCTTCACATTTATGGATGTGTGGAAAGCTAGAAACTTTTGATAAAAAATATGGATGTGTGGAAAGCTTTGTGGATGTGTGGAAAGCTAGAAACTTTTGATAGAAAATTTTCAAAGAAACAGAAAGCGAAGAAGTGTTTTGTCAGGGAAAATAAAGACAAAAACACATAAAACTACATCGAAGGAAATGATAGAGTTGCGTGTGCGTATCTTTCTTGAGCGTTTGCGTTTCTTTCTTGACTCCAACACGATTATATCTAGTACAAACCAAAACATTTCGGGGGGGGCCACGGCCCCCTGGGCCCCCGGCTGGCTACGGCCCTGGCCTTCCGCCAGCAGCCAGTGCGCTTGCACAACTCGCAGGTAATAGGTATTTAGGTAATCATATTTATGGATGTGTGGAAAGCTGGAAACTTTGGTGTGATAGAAAATTTTTAAAGAAACAGAAAACGAAGAAGTGTTTTGTCGGGGAAAATAAAGACAAAAATGCATAAAACAACATCGAAGGAAATGATAGAGTTGTGTTTGCATTTCTTTCTTGACTCCAACACGATTATATCTAGTACAAACCAAAACATTTCGGGGGGGGCCACGGCCCCCTGGGCCCCCGGCTGGCTACGGCCCTGCCACTGAGGGATCTTCACAGACACTAAAAAGTGCCGACATTACCACCTAGTTGGTTCTGTTAATAACCATCGAGGGATCTTGAAAGGCCTAGAAGGGTGTCATGAACGCCGCCAAAAAGGTTCTATGAAGGACCACTTGGGGACGATAAATGAACTGGCAAAGTGGCCATAAGGCCACCATGGATGGAGAAAAGCCCTGGAGGATCCAAAAAGCCACATTGAGGGTTGACCGAAGTCACTCCAAATGAGAGATCTTTAAAATACCCTCATAATGGGAGTACTATGAAGAACCTTTGAGGTGGCCCCTGGTGTTGCAAACTCAAGAACCCTCAAAGGTCCTTATTAGCTCCTGTTTTTTCTATGAGTGCAGGGGTATCCAACTCATATTCGCGTTTCGGCATTTTTCAAAAGCAAATTGCAAGAGCAAAGTAAAGTAATCCAATGTGAATCGAGTTTTACGCTACTCTGGCGATTCCACTGGAGTAAATCAACGATACATTTCTATTGTAATCGCAACAAATTTATAAGAAGGCAATTTTCGATAGCGAAGGCGGAAGAAAATCACAAATGTGCTGTGTGGCAAAGAAATGAAGAAATCCAACGTCTGTCGCCTCTCACCAGTCACCTCTCGAAATTAGGCAAACGCTAACCACCTACGAAGCTATTATTTTGCCGTGGTCATCTTACTCGTAACTGCAAATCCAACGATTGTTGGATGTTTTTAGCTGCGAATCTGCAAGGAAATGCCCGAAGCGAATTTTGGACGAGTTGCCGAGAGATTGTGGACAGAGCCGGATGCCGGATATACGCAGGCTGAAGTCTCGAAATTTTTTTTTATTTGTTCAGTTCTCTGCAAAATCTAATATTCATTGAACCAAAAACTAATTGTGTCACGTCGCCATTTCTACTAACGCGATAGTTCGTGGGTAGATGGCGATAACCATTATCAGTACCTAAATAAAATTTTGCTCGCAGCTTCGAATTGGAAAGAGATGCAAAAATTTGAAATAGAATTGTGCAGACAAGAATGAGGCCTGAATAAGAAGGGGCCAAGAAAGGCGACGTCAAGCAGGAATTTGATACAAAGTTCCAAGAAAGGTGTTTTGGAACGGGTGGTGTAGGCCTAATTCGGTTTTTCTCAGCTTCAATATGCCAGAAACATTTCAACTTAAAAGGTTGAAAATGCTTCATGACGGATAAATTTCTTTGAAAACAAATGTTGTAGGTCTGGAATTGGATCTGTCCCATTGAATTTAGTGTTCAGATTCGTTTGCTCGCAATTTTCGACAGGACTTTTTCATGGTTCTTGTTTAAAAAAAATACCTGCTCTAGGAAACAAAAAAGCGCGTCGACCGACCCACGGACTTGATAATTGTCATCCTCGATGCTGTATGTGGTCACCTGCTAAGGATCTTTCAAAATTGAATGTGCATGCCTCTGACTCCTGACTGCCTGTGCGAGCAACAAGGCTTCCACCGTGGGGCAGGCGAAAAGATGTCGAAAATCACATAATTTGTAAAAAAGAATGCAACCACAAAAATCGTGGCGGGAAGAGGAGTCCTTCGGCAGACTGTTGTGTTGCAAAAATTCAAAACCAAAAAGCGATGGAAAAATTGACTTTCACAAAACCTTTATCGAAATAATGGAACGGCTTCTCAGTAACCAGGATGATCAGCGTGACAATGCCAAAAAAATCAATCCAACAAAGTTTAATAAGTAAATAAATTTGTATTTATTTTTTTTATTTTATTTTTATTTTTGGGATTGTTTTTGCAGGGGCAATCAACTTGCCGAGACTGTCTACAAAAAAGGTAATGTCACCCGCTCTAATGCGGGGATTGTTACCCAGATGCACATCGAATTCACCTGGAGGGTGTGTGAGTTGGTGGTTGGTTGTGTTTCAGGTTTTGTGGTCGCCGGAAGTGATGTCTGCGGTCTGGTCATGATGCCTGACAGATTTTCATTTTGAAATATCGGAAGCATTTGGTGATTGAAATGTGTGAATAAAAAAACTTTAAACTTGTGTAAGGTTTTCGGGGTGTTCCCCAGGGCTTCTTTTCGCCCACATCAACACATTCATACTTTGCGCCTTACTCTGGCGCCATTCATACCAATCATTCACCATACCCACACTGGTGTTCGGTACCCCTGTATGTGTCTGTGGCTTTATTATGTTTCTGTAACTTGCCGCCACTCTTGGACGGACTAAGTGTTCTTTAACGTGCACATGGTGAATTGCACACGGGACTACCTTCTTAAAGTCCCTTCCGAAGGACTAGAAGACTTGCCACTAAGTCTCCCTTTCTGTCACTGCAGCCAGAATGGAGCATGACCCAACCCACAAATTCCGACTGTGGCGGGAATCGAACCCACAACCTTCGGATTTGGAGTCAGACCAGCGAACCAACTGAGCCACTGGGACAGACCTGTGAATCTCTGCTTGTTTTTGTCGTCTGCATGGAAGTTTGAATTTTTTGTTTTTTTCGGTGTGGTCTGTGGCTCCGAGTTGAGAAAACAAAAAGAAAAAAAAAACACAAGTCACAAAAACAGGTCAACAAGGTCACAAGTCACAAAAAGTCCGGAAAGATCACTGATCAGGGATCACAAGGCAAGGAAGGACACTCGTGAGCCTCAACATGATCGAAAAGAGAAATTCTTGTGTTGGGCAATTAAATAGGTACCTACCAAGAAATTTCGCGCAAAGCAAACGGTGAAAAAATCGAAACAAGAAAAAAAACTCCCAACTACCAAATGGCCAAGGAATTTCGCCCTCATGGCTTGCTGCCACCCTTTGTGGTGGTCCCTGAAAACCGGACAGCCGGACAGCCGGACAGCCGGACAGGACTGCCGGACAGGACCACCGGACAGGTGGTCCAAGATGAGGTCAGGGAACGGGTCAGTGACTCATGCCCAGACCTAAGCCGGGAACCTGCCCGGAGTCGGCGGCCCATGTTGGTGGCCCCCCTCTGCGTGGTCAGTGCAAACCTTTTTCACGCAGCTGGGAAGAGGGAGTGTGCGTACTGCTGGCGAACGCCGCTGGTGCTTCCGTGACTCCCTGCGCTAGTTAACCGGCAGTTGTCGGACAGCGCTATCGCCGCGCGACTGACGCAAGGCGAACCCATTCCCGCGAACCCATTCACTCCTCTTCCAGCCGCCGACGAAATCGTGCGCGAAAATTTGCTCTCGCTCTGCGCTGGGTGTGACCAGTGATGCCAGATCGCGGGTTTTCCCGCGAAATTCCGCTAGTTTTTGAGCTTCCCCGCGGGAAAATTTTGGGTTTCGCGGGTTGCGGTTTTTTCGCGGGTTCGGCTCCGCAGTCCGCGGTTTTTCCGCTTGTTTTTCCAGCAGATTGTTTTTTGTTCTTGGTTTCTGGTTTTTGCCAGTTTTTGGTGGATTTCTCGATTTTTTCTTGTTTTGGAACATATTATTTTGCGAGCAAAAATTCGATTCATCCATTGACTGTCTTGAGTTGATTTGGATTCATGATAAATTCTTTTCATTCATTCATGATTCACAAGTCGCATTTGACCAACGGCAATTTCCACTCGTTTTTGAGCTTCCCCGCGGGAAACTTTTGGGTCTCGCGGGTTGCGGTTTTTTTGCTGGTTCGGCTCCGCAGTTCGCGGTTTTCCGGTTGTTTTTCCGGCAGAAATTTTTGTTTTTGATTTCTGGTTTTTGGTGGAGTTTTTCCATTTTTTTCTCATTTTGGAATAAAGTTGCCTTTTTTTGCGAGCAAAAATTCAATTCATCCACTCACTTTCTCATCAGAGTTCGTTGCGCTAGATAGGAGTTAGATATTTCTATAATGTAGGTATGTAATTTTGTGTTGCGCTGGGGTTTTGCGAGTGAGTGAAAGATGTTTTTTTTTTCAATTGTTTTGTCTTTTTAGTCGAGAGTAAATTTTAGGTTGTGGGCTTTTGCCGAAAAGAAGGCATCATACCTTACGTCTTGTCTTGTCTTGTCTTTCGTTGTATTCATGATAAATTATTTTGTCATTCATTCGCTGTTCGCGAATCGCATTCCACAAATCACATTTCATTTCTGAACAACGCAGAAAAAAAGCAGCATTGACCGCGAAAAATTGACTTGCTTTTTTGCTGGTGAAATTCGACATGAATCTCGCTGATTTTTTGCATGCAATAAATTCCAACTGCAAAGATGTGAGATGCACAGATTTCCAAACAACGAGAAAATATTGAATGGGCAGAGGTGGAAAACTTTTTCTGCGGTATGGGAATCAATATGTGGTTGGAGAAATCAAAAATGATGTCCAGAGGTTCCTTTGCCCACAATGTTCGGTGTCGGTTCTGTTGTCACGACTCACGAACCTTTCATTTCAGAAATTGGGTGGAATGTCAGATTTCCCGCAATTGTGTGTTTTTGAAGCCCGCGGTTTTTTGGCTATTTTCTGAAATTTCTTGCGGTTTTTCCGCGGGTTTTTCACAAAAATCTTGCGGGTTTTGAAAAAATCATCTGGCAACACTGGGTGTGACTAAAACGCTGAACCTGCTTGTCCTGCTTGTCTTGCTTGTCCTGCTGGAAACCTGCTTGTCCTGCTGGTAATGGTCAAATAAGTTAGATTATTGTTAAATTAGGTTATCCTAACCTAAATTAACCTCACCTAACCCTGACCTAACCCTAACCTGGCCATTACCAGCAGGACAAGCAAGACAAGCAGGACAAGCAGGTTCAGCGTTTTAGTCACTTCCCTCTGGAAGTGACTAAAACGCTGAAAGAGAGCGCTCGCGCTCTCTTTGTTGCCGAGCAAGCAGTTTCAACTTTCAAAATGGCAGGGGACCAGCAGTGGCCCGAGTTTAATTGCTGGACTCAGTGATCACTTTATGATACATGCTGTATTTCAGGTTGACTGTGCTTCTCCACCCTTGCTGCCACCAGAATCGACCTATGGGAGAACCAGGTACAACTTTAATCGTTATGATAAGGTATCAGTGGACAGGTTTCTTAACTTCGCCCTTCTAGATTTTGGGAGTGCTGACTACAGCTTGAGTGATCTCTGGGTTGAATTCAAAATGCTTTGCAGTTTTGTTATTGAAAAATTTATCCCAAAAAAGAAAGCCATTAGGTGTGGTGGAATTTCCTTTCCAGAATGGTTTACTCCTAATTTAAGATCAAAATATCTGTGTCTGCAAAAAATGTTCGACTGTTCGTTTCGTCCATGTCTTCTTCATAAATATGTTTATGCACTGAGAGCGTATTATTGTGAGCTGCACGCAATGGAAAGAAGATTTATAAGTGGTTTAGCAGTGAATGATGTCATCTCAACAAAGCAGTTCTGGAGATTTCATCACAGCAAAACCTCTGTAACTCCTGTGGTCATTGCTAAATGTGACGACATGGGCAATAATTTATCTGTGTCCTTTGCCCTGAAGGTAAAGGAGCACATGAGTGTGTCCTCGTCAGTTGGCTCAGTTAGCGATCCACCTCGGAATAATTTTTTGAGGGATGCTGATGTGCTGACAGAGACTTTTTTGCACAACACAATTAAATCTTGTAAGAACTCCATGTTCGATTTAATTGATTGTGTCCCTATGATATTCATCAAGAACCATGGTGATATCTTGGAGAAGTTTCTTCTGGTTTTATTCTCTGTCTCACTAGCAACCAATTGCATTCCATCAGACTGGAAGCTCAGTATTGTAAAGCCCCTACCAAAAAATAGTATGATGTTGTCCATTGATAGTTTTCGACCTATCAGTCTGATAAGTGCATCTGCTAAATTAATGGAAAAAATTGTTGCTGGTTATTTATATCGTCTTCTTGAAAGCCAGAACTTTTTCTTCCATGGGCAACATGGTTTTCGTTCCAAATTCTCTTGCGAAACCCAACTCACAAGCTTTGTTCACGATATCTCGGTTGAACTGGGTAAGTCCTTGCAGGTCGATGCTATTTTTATTGACCTGGTTAAGGCCTTCGATAGGGTCTCTATACCCATCCTGATCAGAAAACTGACAAGGTTAAATATTCCAGAAAATTTGTTTTTGTGGATTTCAAATTTCATCAGTGACAGGCATTTCCAGGTGCTTGTCAGTGATGATCTTTCCCCAGCATACCCAGTAACAAGTGGAATCCCACAGGGCTCTGTTTGTGGGCCATTGCTATTTTTAATCTATATCAATGACCTAACTGAAATGGTGCCCTCCAGGATAAGGCTATTTGCGGATGATATAGTTGTTTATCGAACCATGACATCCATTGAGGCTGCTATGGCTCTTCAGTCTGATCTCGATGTAATTGCCAGATGGTGTGCTGCCAATTGCATGGTAGGGCTGTGCGAATCGGCTTTCGAATCGAATCCTGCGAATCGAATCCCTTTGGTTCGAATCTCGAATCGAATCCGAATCAGTTTTCCAATGTCGAAGCGAATCCTTTCGAATCGAATCCTTTTCTTCAAATCTTCAATCTTGATTCGAATCCCACCACATGTCTCGAATCGAATCTTTTCGAATCGAATCTGGCCAGATTCGCGATTTTCGAATCGAATCCTCGAATCGAACCACGATTCACACAGTCCTTCAGGATAGTGAACGCAAATTTTATTGTGGGCATTGCTCAGTGACACTTGTAAGCACTGTTTGGTTCCATTTTGTGGCATGCCTACAGGATTGTGGATCAATTTGGAAATTTTAAAAGATTTGAGATTCGATTCGAATATTTTTCGAATCATCGCAAAATCCCGAATCGAATCATTTCGAATCGAATCCTTTCCTTCGAATCTCGAATCCTGGTTCGAATCTTGCCACATTTGTCGAATCACATCTTTTCGAATCGAATCTGGCAAGATTCACAATTTTCGAATCGAATCCTCGAATCGAATCAAGATTCGCCCAGCCCTATTGCATGGAGATCAATGTTTCTAAAACTTCCGTCAGTCTTTTTCTTCTCATGCTCGCCCGTCCTTAGGGAGTACAAGATTGGTCCTACATTGTTGACAAGGCCTGAAACAATTAAATACTTAGGCCTTCTTTTCAATCCCAAGTTGAGTTGGGTCCATCACATCCAAAATATTGTGAGAAAGGCCTCCAATCAACTAAAATTCCTCATCAAAATTATAGTTATGCTTCCAGACGTGTGAAATCTATTTTGTACTTTTCAACTGTGAGGTCCATACTTGAATACTCTACCACTTCCTGGGAACCTTACCAGAAGTGTCATGTAGATGCCCTGGAAGCAGTACAAAGAAGGGCTCCAATTTGTTACTGGGAATTTCCGATTTGATGCCAGTGTCTCATCAATGTTAATGAATTAGGAGGGATTCCCTTGAAGATCGTAGAACAATACATGGGCTCTCTGCTTTTAGGCTGTGTATTTTGAAAAAGGGAGGTTGGGGTGACGGACCTTGGAACCTTTGTCAGAACAATCTCCCTACAAGATCAGCCCAGTCTTTGTCCTTTATCCCTCCTATCCCCAACAAAAACATCGACAGGTATTCATTCTTTCACCGTTACCTCTTTTTGTGGAACAGTTACATTTTCCCCAAAATGTCTTAAACATAACAGAAGCTCAATTCGCTTCTGTGTCTCATGCCAATTACTCACCTTGAAAAGTGCCTCCACTTCACTAAGGGACTCAGGTAGGTAGTTAGGTATTTACCCGCATCAATTCTAATTTGCCCCCCCCCTTCCTCTTTCCTTTATTTTTTACTGACATCAAGGGACTTTCATTTGCACCTGTGACTTGGAATTTTATTTTCTGTCCAATTCTGGCCACAAAAATTTCAACGAATTGTGATGGCATTCTGGGCATAAATGGTAATCGGGATCAGGTACGAACACATTTTATTATCATTCGATTTTCATTTTGTATTGTCTTGTTTGTTTGTGCATGTCTTTCTTTTCTGGCCGGCGCTTTGAAATATTCAAAACTCATAATTGCCTCTGCGGCATGAAATTGGTAAATGTCTTATGACTTGATTACCTAACTTACCGCATTGTCGGTTACCTTTGCAATAATGGCTTTTGACGCTCTCTTTTCCTTTTTGACCAATTGCGAATCATCGCATCCCTTTTAAAATTGACTTGACATGGTGCCTGGAAATCTGGTGCACCAAATTGTTGCGCAAAAGCCATCGGCATCGGTTTTTTTTTTATGACATCTTTTGACCCGGACATTGTGTCCTTCGGTCTCGCCGGCGGGGGGACTCTGTCCCCAGTTAAAAAAAAAGAAAAAAAAAAAAGAAAAACATGCGGCCGGTGCCAAGATTTCTGTCATTGCTCTTCTTTCTTTTTTCTGTCGTTTTTTCCGCATGGGTCGATCCTTTTTGGTGTTTCGCTCAACAGGGAGGAGTTTTTTCGAAAATGTTGACATTAAGCGTGATGGTCTTCACTTTGGAAAAAGCTCAAATTCAAAAAAATGTTGCTTTCGGCCTCTTCTCTCTATTAGTGCGCCTTCCACATCTGTGCTAATTCGGCTGGCTGTCTGTTTGAGCATTTTGCTAATTTGTTGTGGTGACGTGGAGTTGAACCCTGGTCCGTCTACCCCATCCCCCTCCCCCTCGCCACGGTCAAAAATCCCAACGCGCTCAGCAGTCACTAAAACGTCAAAATGCAAAGCCAATCCCACAACGGGCTGGATTCAGTGTGACAAATGTTCAGATTGGGTTTCTTTTGCTGCATCAGGGCTTTCTTGTTCCATTTCAGAAGCAGATAAGTTGCATTTTGTTTGCAGGGTTTGCACCCTAACTGATGCAATGAAATTATTACAGGCCAAAATTGACAAATTGGAAACAGCACTTGCACAAGTGAGTGTTAAGGCTCCAGACACTTCTGCATCTCGCTCTTGCATATCTCTCCGGGATTGTCCAAGCTCTAGTGTTCGGCCTGATGATAGATGGAGCAATAATTCTGGTTCACCTGAGTGTTTGGGAACGTCCTCTAAAACGAGTGATGAGGCACCACAACAGCGGGGGCCCGCCTTGTCTTCCCCGCAAAATGGTGATGTGGTTATTTCCATCGGTAATTCTAACTTGAGGCGTTTATATCCATCTTTGGCTTCGGTAACTAGCAATTGTCCGCGTTTTACCAGGTGGGGGGTGGTCTGGACATTCCTGGTGCATTTTTGCTGCCAGGAGTTGTCCGAACAGCCTCTCTGGTAGGCGACGGGCTTTAATTAATCTGGTGATTGGGGAGGTTGACGTTCAACATGGTTCCATTGGAGATTCATTCATGGCATACACCCGTCTTATTGCTGATATCAATGCAACAAGGGCATGGGATTTCCATGTATGTCTGCTTCAATTAATATCTGCTCAGTTCCCCCTAGACCAGGAAATCGGGAGCTGAACAGAAGAATTGCAAAACTGAATGAGGCTCTTCAGAATTACTGTCGGAATCTTGTAAATGTCAATTTCCTTGATCTCAGGACTGCACAAGCTTCTGGCATCTCCAGCGATGGATTGCACTATTCCCAACAGGGTGCAGCGAGGGTAGCTGCTGGGTTGGTTCAATCCATCAACTCTTTTTTAGCATAACCGCCAAGCAGGGGGTTAGCTATAGGCCTATACCTACTCAGCTGCAACATTCATCTGCCATCTCTCTCAGCATAAATAACACTGGGGGTCGCACTCTGAAGTTTAGACTGGCTGTTTTGTTACTTAACTCCCGTAGCTTGCTACCCAAACGACTAGCTCTCAGCCCAGTTTTTGACTCATTGAATTTAGACTGCATAGCTGTTACAGAAACATGGCTTGATGATTCCTGTACAGAAGCTGACATATTACCAAGCCGATTTGCCATTTTCCGCAGGGACCGTGACCGGTCTGGTGGGGGTATCCTTATAGGTGTAGTTCATCATTTGAGGCCAAAACTTGTCTATGTGAGCAAAGTTTTTGAGTTAATTATAGTTTAAATTTTAAAACTGGGGACGGAGTCCCCCCGCCGTCGCATTCGTAGGACAAAAAGTCCAGAGTCATTTTTAAAAGTAAAAAAAAAAAGACCGATGCCGAGGAAAGGCGCACAAAACATCCATGCATCAAAGCACGATGTCAACAAATAAGGTCATTTTCATTTTCTCAGAAGGGGGTGAATTAGATTAATTGGTGTCAACCTCTCCATTATGGCATTGGAAAATTCAATTTCGCCGGAAAAAGCGGTTGATAGGTGGCGAATCAATTATTGGATAACACGACAAGTGGCATGCAAAACAAGTCAAAAAAGGGAACAAAACGAATGGAATAAAAGAATGGAAACAAAACGAACCTTGGCAACAGTTCACATCTTCTCTCCAGCCGCCGACGCGATCGGATCGGAAAATTTTGCCTGCGCTCGAATTTGAAATTCAACATGGCCGGCAATTGAGCCATTTTTCATGTTTTGATTTTTGATTCTCTTTTGCGTTGTTTTCCGACTTTTTTGCGGTGAAGCAGTGTCTGTCCTGTGGAGCCAGTTGAGTGTGTGAGACAGCCGGAGTGTGCTGAGATTGTGAGATGTGACACTTGAGCGCATCGGATTCCGGTCGGTGGCCTTTTCGCTTCCCGACAAAGTAAACCTTTCAGGTGGTTAGGACGGAGAGGACCCGCGACAATTGGGAGAGGTGCATCTCGGGTGTTGCTGCG
>JASGXE010007518.1:0-21289 GCA_030068105.1 Sinentomon sp. SZTP_YWyxl | reverse complement strand
TAATTGCACCTACTTGGTGACGGAATTCATGAAAAATTAGCAAAATTGGTGATTTTTTGATGCAATTCATGAAAAATTTGCAGAAATTGGTGATTTTTTGACGCAATTCATGAAAAATTTGCAGAAATTGGTGATTTTTTTCGCAAAAAAGCTGAGAAGGACCCTGCCTACCGCCCAGGGAATTTTTTTAGTTAATACCATGTTGTGCACCTCAGCATTTCTGCACCTTTTTCCACTGTCCTTGAATGTACCTATGTGTGCTATTGTCTTAACTATGTTCTTACAAAACCAGTTGCTGAGTTGGAAGCAGCCTTTAAACTCGATTCAAGCGAATTCCAGTCGAAATACAATTTCCCGAAGCCAGATACAACGGCTGAAATTGCGACATCGTGTCGTGGTGGAAAGCGTGCCCAAAATGCTTCTGATATTCTCACGAAGTTGGGATACTCAAACATTCTGTAAGTTGAATAGTTTTTACACATTTCTCTTTTGAAAAATTTGCTGATCGTTCGTTGGAACCGCACCTGGTTTAAATTGATCCGGATAATCGAGTTCGAGAGTGCCCTGTACTTTGCTGCTTTGTCATTTTGATTTTTAAGTCATGTGCCCCATGGGAGCGCATGGGCTTTATTACATACAGCTCTGCTTCTGAAGTGTGTTTTTTGCTTCTCAAGTGTGTTTTTACTTCTGAAGTGTGTTTTTGCTTGTTTTTTGCTTCTAAAGTGTGTTTTTGATTCTGAAGTGTATTTTTTGCTTCTCAAGTGTTGAGTTTATTTTTTGCTGGCACAAGTGTGTTTTTTGTTGGCACAAGTTAAAATCATCTGGTTGCTTAATTAGAACAAAAAATTAGCCTGGGTCCTGGAAGTGGGACTTAGGTACCCGACCGTAGTCAATAATTATCGTTTGGAATTGTTTCAGTTTGGCCCAGTTAAAAGCGACAGTTTTTATGGTCGATCTGACTTTCTTTCACATGCATAGCTTGGCTATATCCCTGGCTATATCCCTATATACCATGGCTATATCCCTTGATCTTGAAATGATCATTTCTTTGAGATGCAGGTGAAAACATTTCTATTTTGAGCACTTCTGCTTGGCCAGGCTCCTCAATCATGCCTGTCAGTTTTTACTGGCTGATTCTCATCCGCCCATTCTGCCAGCTGTAATCCTGTTCCCTGGACCTGGTTGACCAGGTTGGACCTGGTTGACCCAGGACCTGGTTGATGTTGACCCCTGCACATCTCGAAGACATTTCTGCTTATTCAATTTGAGTCTTTTCACACGGGAACCAGTGGAACCTCCCGTGGCTGACAACCACTTGGATGAGGGTCATCAATCCCATGTCTTCCAGGATCATGCACCTCATTGATAGACAAAGTGCCCCTTCATGCTCCAAAATCCATTTCAACAGAAATCATGTAGTCTTCGTATCATTAAGATTAATCGCTTCCCGCTCATTGATCCACCACAGGAAAATTCAACAATCCCAATCCAGTTGTTATGGCGTTGCATCGCAAACCAAGCTCTCTCGAACCTGTTCACACAATATCTGTAACTTTGGTTCCTGCGTCTTAAATTGACAATGTTCATTTCAAACCTAATTTGTGTTTCACAGTGATGCTTTTTATGGTGATGTTTAATTTAATTTAATTTAATGTTAATTTGCATGGGCAAGGGCCTGGCGCAAATCAGCAATGCAATGAAGATTAACATTTATGAACAATGTCATGAATGTACAAGGATGAAATGCACTCGGATATTATCAGCTGGTTGCATAGGCCTAACTTAAAACTTGTAACATAGAAACAAAAAAGATGTTATAATATCCCACGCTGTTCGGTCAGCCATGACCCTATGTTGCTTTTAAAGGTAGCCACACTTATATCCTCACTATTTTCAAAGACACTAGGATGAAGCAGATTCCATTCATTGACGGTTCTAGTGACAAAAGAATATTTTCCAACATCCTTGTGGGAGCACTGTGCTCGGAGTTTAAAATCATGGTCATTCCTCCCCAAGTAGCTAGCAGGAGCTAAAAACTCTTTTATATTTGACCAACCACCAACATTGCTTAGTCCGAGAAATAAACCACGCAGTCTTGAGATTTTTCTGCGTGAGGCCAGGGAGTTCCACTCAAGGTTTTCCAGCATGGATGAGACACTATCCAATGGCGCATATCTCCCAGATACAAAGCGAGCAGCCTTTCTTTGTATTCTCTCCAATTTTTCAATTAAATTCACTCGGTAAAGGTCCCAGACAGATGACGCGTATTCTAGCAGAGAGCGAACGAGGGCAAAGTATACTTTCTCCTTAGTTGGGCTGTTTGCTTTATAGAATAGAATGCTTTATTGACCACCTGATTTATATGTTGTTCCCAGTTTTAAGTTTTTGGTGAGGATGATTCCTAAATATTTCGTGTGGTCCGCTGTTGACATGTTATGACATGTCAACCCTATCCATTAAGTGCCTACCTGTCTGTCTTCTGCAAGACCACAAAAAGCCAGTCATCATGTGGATAATGTTATTCAGGGATGCCCAACATTCTCTGCCATGGCACACTTTTTTGTCACTTCTTTCCTGGAGTTAATCTGTGCTTTCATGGAAAAAGGCAGGCGTAAATGCCCGGACCATAATTTAACACTCCAAGTTTAAGCCATATCTATAAGTTCTCTATTTATTCCTTCTCTCTTGTTTTTGCAGGTGTTACAGGGGGAGCTTTACTGACTGGGAAGCAAAGGGTGGTGCCATTGACAAGTAAAAAGCCACTCACTCTTCTCAGTTGATTGACATTCAGTGATGCAAGGTGCCAGTTTTTTCTTGATACGAACTTTCCTTTTTTGCCTTGTTACCCAAAGATCTGATTTTCTGGTGATGTCATTCACATAAAAGGCGTTTTATGTTTCCTAGACTGTCTTTTTATTCCATTTACAGTAGTACTAACTTGCATACTGCAACAATGTTCCACCATTTTAAAGGTTGGAATTTTTTCTTTCCTTATTCTTGGGCAACTTGTTCGTGTCTTTGGATCAGAAACACGAAAAAGCCATCTGGTAGACTTGAGGAAAGTGGAAAATGGCCGGAAACACCAACGGAATGTGAGTCATGAAGGGAGCAATCATCTTGTGTCAATCATCTTGATAACTTTTCCCAACTGGAATCTTTTTTTTTTAACTTTTCCCGGCTGGAATCTTTTTTCTTACTTTTCCCGGCTGGAATCTTTTTTCTTAACTTTTCCCGGCTGGAATCTTTTTTCTTAACTTTTCCCGACTGGAATCTTTTTTTTTTAACTTATCCCGGCTGGAATCTTTTTTCAATGTGATTTTAGTGGTCACAAGATGGAGCTTAAAGTTAATTTAGCAAAGAAAACTTCAAAAAAGTGCAAAGAAAACGATAAAACGATTTTTTTGCGCTGCGTTGTGAGAGACAGATGACTACAGGCATGGTGATAGGTGTTTAAAGAACAGAAATCGATTGGTGGACAAGAGGCACAGAGTGCGAAAGGAACAGTGCGAATGGACTATAACAACCACAGGGACTTGAAAATATGAAGCAACTCATATATTTTTTATAAAATCGTTTTATTTCAAAAACGTAATGAAGATAGAATGTAAGGATAAAATGTAATGTAAATCTAGGCAAAATTGATTTAGGTTATTAAGGTTCTTAATCGTCCCTGCGCATATCTAAATTACACGGAAGTTAATAACAGCTATCATGTTCAAAGATCCGTTGGTGTGGGGCTATCAACAAGTTGGTTTGTGTACTCGTGTGGCTTTTTACATGGGCAAACTGTAATAAACGTTTGGTAACAGTCATCAAAATAATTTATAAAACTGATTTTATTGGAAACAGATTTTTAGTTTGAATTATGCTTCGAAACTTCCAGCGTTTCTGTTTTCTGCAGCAAACTTCACTCAGGGTTTGGTGTCAATTTGTTGACACTTCAGTGGAATATTTGCCTCCAAGGATGGCTGGCATTTTTGCTTTCGACCGGATCGGCTTGTCTTGCCATTCAAATAGGATATGGTGAAAGCATTCATAAGTTGATTGCTGATAGCAGGCGAGTTTGACTGCATTTCCACTCTCCACGTGGTTTGAATCTGGTTCATGTTGAGAGATCATCGGCCGTGTGCACCAAAGCAACTAACCCTGACCCCAAGCTTGAAAAAAGTTAATTCCATGTTCAGATGCACCTATCTCTACGATGGAAAAGGAATACTGTTGTGCATAGAAATCAAATTTTCCAACAGAGTTCTTCTATACATAAAAGAAATTTTATGTTAGAATTCTATTGGAAAATTTGATTTCTATGCACAACAGTGTTCCTTTTCCATCGTTGAGAAAGGTGCGTCTGAACATAGAATTGACTTTTTTGCAAGCTTAGGGTTAGGATTAGGGTTAGTGGCTTTGGTGCATACGGCCTGATGTCTTCAAAAGCAGACCGGTCAAAAGTTGATAAGAGTTGTGGTGTCTGCAGGTTCGCATTGTATTCCAATAGCACAGGGAGCGAGAGCGCATTCACTTGCAACATGAGCCACATTTGATCCGTGTGCAGTGGAAAAATGAATTTTTTTAGCAATTTAAAAATGTCATATAATGGCCCTTTGACTGGATTGCATTAACTTGGCTGTTCTTTCACACGCCTGCAACAGAAGTTGGAAGACATATCCCGCATTCTGAGGCGTCATTTCAGATTCTTGCAACGGGTATTCTTCGGGGAAGATGCTGAGAGCCACCCAGTCAAGATATTTGGGGTGTGGGGTGGAGCCCCAGCTCTCTTTATACCTACCCAGCCGGCTGCCAACCCCAGTCTTATCTGTGCCCTGAAGAGTGGCCATTGCTAGGCCATAAATGTCCACTTCAATAGTTTTTTTTGCCCACTGAAAACTCATCGTTGGGTATCACTTTTATTGACTCGTCTGTTCCAAGCAAATCGGTGCAAAGTGTATGTTTACATGCACCATCTGGGCAGGTAAAGGTTAAAATTTGTGAAAACCCCCCAAAAATCACTCCTCTTGACAGGCAAAAACATCAGTTTTTAGATTTCCTGTTCTCAGCGTTGAAAAACGGTCCTGATTCCAAATTTTCAAAGTTGTAAGAGGTCTGGAAGTGCCCAATAATTTACGTCAGTGAGTCAGGTACGTTAATTTTATAATGACGTCGCAATTGGAGTCTCGGGGCGTGGCCCCGCAGAAATTTAGAAATTTGGTGTTCATTTTGAGAACAGTAGCGGCGGAATTATTGTACTCATACATGTGTGTTTCCCATTTGATTGTTGCCTCCGAAACTTTTTTTCTTTCTTTTTACTCTCGTGCAGGCGGCAGAAATTAAAGCACCAGATTTCAACAGAGCTTTCTGGAGCAGTCAGATTTTAACCTCTGTTTTAAAGAGGATCTTTGTTTTCTGCAACATTGAGTTTTTGCTAAAATCTGACCGGTCGCAATTTTTTACATGCATGAGTACCTACATTAATTCCACTGTCACCATACAATGTTCGTGTTCTGGAGGTCAAATTTCCCACAAGGGCAAGCCAAAAGCAAACGTCAAAGGGGCCAGTGAGTCACTGGGGCCATTTCTGACTCATCATGGGTGGCAGTGCCCCCGAAATGACACCCCTGCCTGCATTATGAACTTCAATATACCTACATGTTCCATTCGAAATACGAGGGAAGGTCAAGTTCCAATTGCACTTGCTAAGAAAATGAAATGCTACACACTTATTTTGCTGCAGTGGTTACTCATTATCATTGTATACTGGCGGCGGAAAAAGATTACCCATACATGTGAAAAATTTGCATTATTGAGATTTTAGCAAAAACTCCATGCTGTAGAAATAAAAAATCCTCTTTCATAACTGATGTCAAAATCTGACACCTCTAGAAAGCTCCGTTGCAATTTGGCGTTTTAATTTCTGCCAAATGCATAAGAGTAAAAAGAAAGAAAAAAAAGTTTCGGAGGCAACAGTTAGATGGGAAAAACACATGCATGAGTAATCTTTTTCCGCCGCCACTATACATACTCTCCTTGCAAAATTACACCTTTCTGTCATCGGTGGAAGGGCTACAGGAGTCCTTCATGGAATGCTTCCTGTTCCTCTCCAAAAAACCAATTTTTCAGCCCCTGAATCACTTGAAAACTTCCTTCCCTGGAGTTGCCACTTCAGGGAAGGAAAAGGGGTATTATTCCAAAAGTCCCAAGTGAAGGAAATTGGTAGCATGCTGCAGAATTAACAAAAATTGCAGTCATTCGCAGCCTGAACAGTCTCTTGGCCGGTGCTTCCCAGGGCATTGTTTTTGAGAATTGGCATTTTTTCTGACCGTGGAACTGCCGCGGAAAATTACCACAGAAAAAGCAACCATTTTAGAAATGCAAAGTGCTTTAGAGGGTAAGGCTAAAACACAACAAGCAACAAAATGCAACAAGTTTGAATGAAATCACAAAACATTAACTAGGCAAGTGCAAGCAGAACTTGACCAGCCCTTGTATGTCCACTGTTACACTTGAAAGCATTGACATTCGCAATTAAATGCCATTCATTCAAGATAAAAAAAACATTTAATGGATTGAAAAAAATAAATCGTGACTTGCATTTTTTATTGAAAGTGTTTAAGAACTACCTACACAAGAACAATTGTCTGGACATGACATGAGTATCAAGATTGGTCAATTTGTTTTGTGCCAAATTCGGAATTTGCCTGTACTTTTCCACCTTCTTTAGACACCATCCATTGTTTTGAGATGGGATAAAAGTTGTCAGTCCTCGTTCCAGTTTGCGGAACTCCGAGAAGCAACTTGTCTCCGAAAGCAAGAAGTCGGGACAAAAACATTTTAAGATTTTTATCACAAACAAGAATCGATGTTGGTGGGAGGGAATATTCATCCTTCTGTTTTTGGAATATCTTGTGTAATTCGATCAAGATTGTTGCATGCTTGCATCAGTCATGAAGTTGGTTTCCATCAGTATAAGCAAGTTATTCTCACCTGCAAACTCTCTTCATGACCGTAATTTTTGACATTGGAATTTGAAAACGTCTTCTCTTACTTACAATTTTATGAAAGTTTCGCAAAGAAATCGGCTGCAGTTTTTCAGATGTCGTCAAAGCTCTCTCCATCATTATGGACGCTGTGACCGCGTTACATGTCAAATTTTGCAAGGTAAGCTCCCTTGGCAGTATGTGCGCAAGAGCCTAGCAGCTTATACAACAGCTTATGCTCCCCAAGACACAGGAAAGGAGTCTAATAACGATGGCCTGATCCACTGCAGGGTAACGCTTGATCGGGGTAGCGAGGTACCTAAATTTTTGTCATTTGCTTCAATGGACAAAATTTACCTCATGGTAGTGTTACCTCGCATTGGATCAAGCCACCGTAAATGATAAAAACTCTACGATTAGCAGCCACATCTGGATGAACGAATTTTGAGGACGTTTTTGGACCTTATCGGAGGGATATCAAAGCAGTTGGTTGACAACGAACAACAGGCGGCCACCAACCAGCAGGTTGACAACATGTAATGGGCAGTGAGTGTGGAGGATTTGGTCACACTTTCCATGGCCTAAATGCGGTCACGGAGTTGTGGGGTGGCAACAAGCAATAAGCGAACACCAAACAGTCGGTTGACAACACGCAATAGGCAGTGAGGGGAGGGGGTAGGTCAGCTTTGGTTAGCTTTAAAAACGAAAAAAAGGAAAGGAAAAGCATAAATTACGTCCCGGAAGTTCGTTACACCAAATGTGTTGCCCCGTAGAGGATTGCCGTCCTGTCTATGAGATGCCCCCATGTGTCGGTAAACATTTTTGTTGACTCAATTTCCGCAAACCCCCACTTCTGCATTCCATCGACCATGCCTGGTCAGAAAGTGAAGCCCAGTTGGCATCCCATCCCACTCCTCCGGTTTGCAAATCATCAAAGTTATATGGCACTTTCACGATTGCGTTCGTTTTCTTCGCCACTGCTCGATGTACTGCTATCACCGGTTGCCCCGCACAACCGTAGCTCAATGTCCGTCAGTCGTTGCTCCACCTCTATCTGCTGCTGGCTCAGTTTCGCAGACATTGTCGAATTTTCCGACTCTAGCGTCAGAAGTCTCTCGCGAAGTCTTGCAATTTCGGCTAGGAGCACTTCCTGAGGTGCGTCCGGACCGAATACTCTCGGACTTGGACTTATTCCTGGAATGGAATTTAAATAAATGTAAAATTTAATACTATTTTAATTTTTTGTGTTTTCATATATTCAAACAAGGGCAATTTATAATCAAGCACCCCTATGCTGAATCAAGAGAGTTGGTTTTTGGGGCCACTATATGTCAGCAACGGGCTACTGCTGCTACTGGCTTAAATTCAAAAGTTGTTCTTTTTTGTTCTCTGGAACATGTTCTGAGCTTTTTTCAGACGACAACCCCGCTCAGAATCACAAGGGATGATTTTCTTTTGCTTTCGGGGTTGGTTAAGTGGCAAGAGACGTAAACATTTTGTGGATTTTATTGCAATGGACTTTATGCCCGCACACCCTTACCGGGTAGCGTATTTTGTTAATCTAGATGAATCGGGACATATCCCGACTTTTCGTGTGTACAAAAAAGCAAACAAAAGCTAACCTAACCCAAACTAACCTGACACCCTAACCCCACCTTCATTTTTTTCTTTTTTTACGAGTGTTTTTCCTCACTTTCTGTGCGTCGAAAATTTAATGTGGGGTTAGATGGAAAAGTTCCCAATTCGTAAAGATTAATAAATTACGTCACCGGGTAAGGGTGTGGGGGCCACATGTTTCATCTGATGGCCTCATGCCCCCACACCCTTACCGGGTAAGGGTGTGGGGCCTGTGGCCATCGATGAAACGTGTCTTTCGAGAGGGGAAAATGGGATCAAGGGGTTGGGGGACCGGGACTCATTACAATCAAGTTTCGTAAATCAGTCTGTTGTGTGCATGGCAGCGATTGCCCTGATGGCATTCTTGGAGACCAAAAGCAAAACTGAACGGTGGTCTTGGAAATGTCAGAAGAAAGGTAAATGCCACCAAGGATATTCTGCTCCTGTCGAGAGCATTTCAATCAGTTTGGTAACGTTCTTTGAGCCCTGTGATATGTGTTCTTGTCAACAAAATTGTCAATTAGGACCTTGACAATTGCTCTGTCCTCTGTTTTTGAGAGTTGAGACAGCATTTTTGAGAGTTACGAATGATGTTCTTGGTAATTGAATTGTTGAACTACAATCTTATCTCACCAATGATTTTCATGGTTAGGTTGTATCAAGTCCCATTTGTTGGTCTTCACAGCATTTCTGGAGACCTGGCACATTGGCAATTGTCAAGTAAGACAGTCTCACCATAGCGGATAATGTCCTGCTTTTTAAAACGTTACTAGAGCTCCAACATGGTACCATAATGTTGGGGTAAAACGTTAAAAGGATCTTGTGTGTGTTCCAAAGAGCAATAGCTTTGCCAGGATTTCCAGATTAGGGGAGTGTGAAGATTTTCAGGGGGTCCTATCTCGAGGAAGGATCTGGGCGCAGCCCAGAAGGGGGGTCTGGGGGGCGGAGCCCCCCAGAAGCTGTGGAAATTTTGAAAGTTGAGCGTTCATTTTGGGGGGGAAATTGGTGTTCAGGAGGCCAAATCTCTGCCATGGCGAGCCAACAGCACGGACCTCCTGTGTCTTTGTTGGCAGCCAGCCAAACTGATTCGACTCACCTTCCTCACCTGGGTTTTGGTTAATTTTTCTGGGGGGGGGGGCGGTGTAGGTGATTTTCTGGGGGGTGTCGACCCTCCCTAGGGGGGGCCTGGCAAAGCTACTGCCAAAGAGCATATTGTGTTAATTTGTTCAACACATTTTGGTCGGAAGGGTCTCACACTTACGTTGTGATGGTGGCAAAGGAATTCCAGCCATTATCAGTCTATCTCCTGTCAATGAGGAGAAATCACCTGCCCCCACTCCGCAGGTTGGTTCGAAGAAGCTATGCGTTGTTTGGTTTCCGTAGGGTGGCGAAGAGATTGGCGAGAATACATTTATGCCCATTGCCGAACGCTTTTCTAGTGATTCGTAGGAGGCGACACTAGCTGTTGTCCCTGCAATGGTATACGGGTTAGACTTGACAAAATGGGTTTGCAGAGTTCAATAATTGCAAAATGGGAAGTTGGCAAAATCCATAATGCGAAATGGGATCAAAAGTCTTGTGAAATCAATGGCTGACAGCGAAAGAGTGGAAGGGCTCCTCATTCCAAGTGAAGATGCAAACTCAGAATGTTTCACCTTTCATTCAAATTTTCACCAAAGATTTGCTTTCTATTGCAAAGCTGCCATCGCCCGACTGATCTTTTGTTGTTGCCGAAATGCTGCTTTCATAGTGCTTTACGAGTACCTGCTGGATCAGCCACGGTTCAATGGTATCAAATTTAAGTTTACCATTTCAGTTCATGTGAAAACTTATGCTTATGGCTGCAGAATGCTTCCAGGTCACCTCACTCCTCAGTGTCACCGCCTGATGACACTGAGTACTCCTGTACAGTCACAGAAACAATAGTGACTTCATAACAGAGTTAAATGGGCCCCTACACCTGCAAAATTCATTTGCTTTTATGCTATGCTGGTTGCATTCTTTAAGAAGAATGCCGATGTTTTGTCTCACTCAATGTCAGCTGGAATTGAAAGACGGAAATTTTGAGACTTGCACCACCCGGTGTATCTTTTCTCCTGGAGAATAGGATGGCGAATACCCGAAGATAGACCTAATTTTCCGAAACCTGACGCCGGTAGCCGTTCGTGAAGACATAATTCATCATTTAGAACGGATTAACGTGGCATAAGACGTGTTGCTTGATGATCCATGTTTACTTTGCCAATCATTGCGTTTGCCAACTTATCCGAGAAGACCTGTAAAAATCTGACAGCCCATTTAACTCTATTAGGGAGTCATTATTGTTTCTGCGACTGTACTTGAAATCCTGAAACCCAAAAGGTACCTACCTGATCTGGCTGAAGCTGTCACCGAATACTGTGTGCTTGGTATCGTTAGGCTATCCCTGTGGAAGTTTTTAATTGGTTGGTCCCCTTCTGCGATGCTTGATCTGCCGCTGTGACACTCCGAAAGGTTTGGCGAATCTGCCCCTCCGCCACCTCCTCGATGAGCTCGTGACCTAAACGATTCAAAATGGGGGGGGGGGTTGTTTGAGAAGTCATCTTTTCAATTGGGGAAAAGTTATGATGGGTCAAATATTCGGCCGTGTTCCCCATTGCAACTCATCCTCACTCTTAACTCAATAGAGCCAATTCAATGGATAGATTTGTATGGGAAAATTTCATTTCTACATGCACAACGCTTTTTCCATTGTTGCATTGAAAGATGCATCCGTCAGTTGAATTGTGAGAATTCACAGACGGATGCATCTTTTTGATTCTCATGCTGAGAATCAAAATCAACAAAATACGCTTTGTTGTTGCAGAGTTTTCCGTTTGTCATTCTCATCCAATGCAGCACATGGATGCACCCTTCGCAACAATGCAACAGGAGTATCCTTGTGCGCACAGAAATGGGATTTTCTCAAAACAAATATATGCACCAAATTGGGGACTGAAGCTGAGTGTGTGTGCGGCCATCTACTTCTTTCTCTTTCTGTTGTCCAACGGAAAGAAGTCTGTTTGCTGTGCTCCAAAGTGGTGCAACAAAAACTTTGTACTTGAATCTAGCTGGCAAAGTGGCGGCAGAATTAGTTTGACACTCATACATGCAAAACATTGCGGCTGATCGGATTTTAGTAAAAAATCCATGCTGCAGAATTTAAAGATCCTCTTTAACAATCGAGGTCAAAATCTCACACCTGCAGAAAGCATTGTTGCAATCTGGCGCTTTAATTTCTACCCCTTGCATTTTGTAAAAAGAATGAAAAACGTTTCGAAGCAACACTTTTATGAGAAAAACCCATGCGTGAGTCCGCCGTTCCTTTACAAATGTTGCTTTAACAGACGCCATGTCACTTGTCCCCACCAAACCTCCAATGTTTTTTTTTATTTTTTGTGTCTTTTATGGCGAAATATGGTTGGCAGGTCCCCAGGCTCTATTATGCCTCAGGATTTTGGTAGCGAAAAGGTTTAACTTCCGACTCATGTGAATCCTGACTGCAATTGCATGCATTTTCAGAATTGTTGAATTTGATTTTTTACCTCAAGCTTGGCGTTGTCACTCCGCTGGATGGGGCCTTTGAGTTGCAAGGATCCGTTGGTGATATCCACATCTCCTCAAGCGGTACTCGGCCCTTGGATTCCACCAAGCCTGGCGTTGAATGGCTACGACCCATGGCCGCTGAAATCAAAAAGAAAAGTTATGGGCAGCGGGTACATTATATCAATTTGACGTGAGCTTATGTCGCGTCATCAGATGAATTCATAATTGTGACGTCAATTTCATCACATGTCATTTTTGACGTCACAAAATGAGCAAGGTCGTCATTTATGACACGGATTTTGCTTCCATTGTGTCAGGACTTTGTGTCACAATTGACAAGGGAGTGCAGCCACCTCTCAATTTTTAAAAAAGAGAAATGACGCGCCGTCCGCTGAAAAGTGGCAATTTGACGCGTCACGTTTTGACACGGTGACAAGGTGTCGTCATCCAGTCACTTTGTGACCAAAAGGCGTCACTGTCTATTATGAATTCATCTGATGATGCAGCACAAATGACACGTCAAAATAATGTTTCAATGACGTCACAAAATGACGCGATGCTCAAAAAATTTCGGAGACAACAGTTATATCGGAAAAACACAAGAATGAATGCGTTAATTCCGCCGCTGCTGTGATGAACTTGTCGAAATTGTTCGTGGGTACATTGGAGTTCATGAGATACTCGGGAGCCATTTAGAATCAATGGCAATATGCGCCGAAAAACATCATGCCACTCGTGTAAGGCGTGAAATTGCATCAGGATTCAAGCTCTGTTGGAATAGGATGCTGCAAGCCAGACATTTGGAATTCCTCCTATGCACGAGAGCAATAACGGTGTGGTTTTTGTAGGTATCATTTCCTATTTTGTTAAAAAGCCGTATGAAAAATCTATTGGCAAAATACTTAAGGAATAGGGGCCTATCTGAAATACACCCTTACTTTCCACCGTTGTCCTAATTTCCAAATCGAGCTCACTTGGCTTGGAAACTTTCTAACCGGCTCTGTTGTACCGACCCAGCATTGGATTGGAAGAAAGGTTGGATTCGTTCCCATTGGCACAGGACCTGCGGAGCCTCTTTTCCTATGATCCCCCGGGATGAAAAATAAGCCTTATTTCAATATTCCACTGCGTTTCTTTTTTGCTTGCGGGAAATCATTTTCCTGTGACTGTCTTGCCGTATTTCCCATTGCAACTTACCGTCAGGTTCAAACTCAGTAGCTTATTCAATGGATAGATTTGTGCTGCAAAATTTCATTTCTATGCGCAACGCTTACATTCATTTTCCATTGTTGCACTGACAGATGCATAGGTACGTTGTTGAATTGGCTATTGAGGTGAACCATTCCCACCACAACTTGTAAATTAATTTGATTTGGTGAATTGAATTGAATTTTCGAACACTGGAGTTCATGACAATCAATGGCGACATGCGCCGCAAAACATGACATTCGTGAAAGGCGTGAAACTGCACCTCGCCCACTGTCGAAACAGGGTGGCCCCTGCATTAGCCAGACCTTTGGAATTTCTTCTTTGTTCAAAGGGTTTTTGAAGACCCTGGATCACGCTGTGAAGAAAGTTCCCCGGGGTAAAGCAAGAAGCAATTAAATCGAAGTTGGCTGCCCAAACAACCCAGTTTTATTGACCGCTTCAATCACCTGTGGCTCCATCGTTCTGCTCTGGGCCACGATGGGGTCACCTCACCAACCACGGTTGTGCATGGCCTTAACCGTGGGCGGGGAAACCATCTAGACTGGCTGGTGGCATGCAAGGACAACAGCAATAAAAACTCGGATTTATTGCTTTTTAGAGAAAAAAAGCGAAAGGGAAAGGGAGTTATTTGTAGGTACCTACAGGTTGTTTTGAAAGGGTTTCGAAACAGTGGGGCTTCTCTACAATTCCGTGATTATGACCTTCGTTTTTTTGGCTGCAAGGGCTGACCCGGATGCCAGTTTACAAAACCTGCCGCGACTTTAGATGGCAGTCCGGGACCCCCAGCGAGCATTGTTTTTTTCCGAAAGGGAACAGGGTTAGGTCAGGTACAGATAACATTAGGTCAGAAAACAATATTTTTCTCACGAGTACAGAGCCCCAATCGAGCATTCTTGCACAAAACGCTCTCTGCCAGCGAAAGTCGCGGCAGGATTTGAAAACGCTTCGGGAGAAATTGTCACAAATACACATGACATGCGGTGCACCGTGTAGCAATTTGCACTTTTAATTCCATTTCAAATCAGGAAAGCAATAGAAAATAGAGCTGACGGTGCAGTGGTGTGGCAGTGGGGGCCCTGAATAGAGGCGACCCTTTTGTGCCTGATCTGAATGCTCTAGCGGAACTCGGAACTGGAATTGCGATTACGATGCCCGAACTCTGAACTCTGGCCTGATGCTGATTAAATTAACGGCGGAAGAATGGCATTGAATGAAACTAGTTTACAATCCACAATCCACTAGTCTTTTAGGACTGCGTCTGTTAGTCTTTATCTGAACTCTATTTATGACCCGGAGCTGTTAACTCAAAAAGCCGGAGTCTGGATGGCTTTAAGCGAAATTTGCTTGCTCGCGGTGGTGCTGTTATCATGTTACCGTTGTCCGTTCCATCTTTACGATGCTCTGCACGGCGATATTCCATGATCGAAACCCATAACCGTGAAATGACTGATATAGATATCTACATAGGACCGATTTTGCCGATAAGTGCCGGTTATGGGACCGTTAATCGAGTCGCTGATCCAAGTCACTGATCGAGGAATCAAGTACACGTATCCAACGGATAAGCTAAAACTCTGTCGCCGTATTTTCATCTGAGGTTTTCACTTCACTTCAAAATTATTGCCCTCGCCACACACATCACACGCGATGGGTTGGGATTGCAGCTTTTTTCTTCCAGGGGGTTTCATGATCTGTAACTTTGCGCCTGCAAACATTATTGCCCTCGCCACACACATCACAAGCGATGGGCTCGGATTGCAGCTTTTGATCTTCCAGGGGTTTTCAAGATTTGTCACTTTGCGCCTGCAAAAATTATTGCCCTCGCTACACACATCAAACGTGATGAACTCGGATTGCAGCTTTTGATCTTCCAGGGGTTTTCAAGATTTGTCACTTTGCGCCTGCAAAAATTATTGCCCTCGCCACACACATCACAAGCGATTGGCTCGGATTGCAGCTTTTGATCTTACAGGGGTTTTAAAGATTTGTCACTTTTCGCCTGCATAAATTGTTGCCCTCGCCACCACACACAAGCGATGAGCTCGGATTGCAGCTTTTGATCTTACAGGGGTTTTAAAGATCTGTCACTTTACGCCTGCACAAATTATTGCCCTCGCTACACACATCACACGCGATGGGCTCGAATTGCAGCTTTTGATCTTCCAGGGGTTTTCAAGATCTGTAACTTTACGCCTGCAAAAATGATTGCCCTCGCTACACACATCACAGGCGATGGGCTCGGATTGCAGCTTTTGATCTTCCAGGGGTTTTCAAGATCTGTCACTTTACGCCTGCAAAAATTATTGACCTCGCTACACACATCACAAGCGATGGGCTCGGATTGCAGCTTTTGATCTTACAGGGTTTTAAAGATTTGTCACTTTTCGCCTGCAGAAATTATTGCCCTCGCTACACACATCACAGGCGATGGGCTCGGATTGCAGCTTTTGATCTTGCAGGGGTTTCTTCTTGCAATCGGATATTGCGCCTGCAGAAATTATTGCCCTCGCTACACACATCACAGGCGATGGGCTCGGATTGCAGCTTTTGATCTTGCAGGGGTTTTAAAGATTTGTCACTTTTCGCCTGCATAAATTGTTGCCCTCGCCACACACATCACAAGCGATGAGCTCGGATTGCAGCTTTTGATCTTACAGGGGTTTTAAAGATTTGTCACTTTTCGCCTGCATAAATTGTTGCCTCGCCACACACATCACAAGCGATGAGCTCGGATTGCAGCTTTTGATCTTACAGGGGTTTTTAAAGATTTGTCACTTTTCGCCTGCATAAATTGTTGCCCTCGCCACACACATCACACGCGATGGGCTCGGATTGCAGCTTTTGATCTTCCAGGGGTTTTCATGATCTGTAACTTTGCGCCTGCAAAAATGATTGCCCTCGCTACACACATCACACGCGATGGGCTCGGATTGCAGCTTTTGATCTTACAGGGGTTTTAAAGATTTGTCACTTTTCGCCTGCATAAATTGTTGCCCTCGCCACACACATCACAAGCGATGAGCTCGGATTGCAGCTTTTGATCTTCCAGGGTTTTAAAGATCTGTCACTTTACGCCTGCAAAAATTATTGCCCTCGCTACACACATCACACGCGATGGGCTCGGATTGCAGCTTTTGATCTTCCAGGGGTTTTCAAGATCTGTAACTTTACGCCTGCAAAAATTATTGCCCTCGCTACACACATCACACGCGATGGGCTCGGATTGCAGCTTTTGATCTTACAGGGGTTTTAAAGATCTGTCACTTTACGCCTGCAAAAATTATTGCCCTCGCTACACACATCACACGCGATGGGCTCGAATTGCAGCTTTTGATCTTACAGGGGTTTTAAAGATTGTCACTTTTCGCCTGCATAAATTGTTGCCCTCGCTACACACATCACAAGCGATGAGCTCGGATTGCAGCTTTTGATCTTCCAGGGGTTAAAAAAATATTTTCACCTTCATTGAATAGCTTTTTCAGATATGGCTTACCTTTTTCGAGAGGCGCTTTCTTGTATTTCTCAAGTCTTTTCACAGCGATTGCTTCCAAACGAACACGTGCTGCTGGATACTCTTTCAACACATCCCACATGGCTTTCTTCGACAGAACAAACAGATCACTGTAGCCAACTGACCTCACAGAGGCCGTTCGTCTATTGCCTGCGGAAGAAAACGTGTAATAGTACATACGTCATTGCGGCTCGGAAACTGATTGACTGACGGCGGAGAGATCATGAACGGGGTAACGCTAACTCCGAGCTGCGAGGTAAATTTTTTCCATTGGAGCAGATGGCAAAAATTTACCTCGCAGCTCGGAGTTAGCGATACCCCAGTCTTGATCTCTCCGCCGTGAGTGTTTGATTGATTGATTCGGAGTTTCCTCCTACAGACACGTTAAAGGTACATGAAATATAGAGAGTAAAAAAGGAAACGTAGAGCTGCATTTTCAAGAACATGTTCAAGTTACAAGTTGAAGTTCAAGTTGTTGTCAATTACAAGAACATATTCACTTAAGCACTTTCAGTGAATATGACTAAGCATATTCACTTAGTCATATTCACTTTGCATTAAGAACAATTTCAGGTGATGGTTTGTTTCAAAACCAATCCTGTAAGGAGGATGAATGCCGAAGTGTTATAGCAACAATTTCCCAGGGATGACACCTTCAAATGGCACGGAGCCTATTGTACCTTGCAAGAGAGGGATCTCAGTGGTTGTTTAAAAATTCGCCCTTGGAGGTGTTTTTTTTTCAAAAACTTGCCCCTCCCCTTCAAAAACTGACATTGCGAAAGTCGGACAAGGTGATTTGTAAATCATTATACAGAGGTGGGCGCCAGAAGCACTCGTGATTCAAACGGACGGACAGTCAATTGTGGCACAGTGCTTTGATGATGGAGGCACCCAGAAGGCCAGAACGGAGGCATGCGCTGCAGGCCTGCTTGCATTTTTACGCTAATTCCCTGCCGTGTTATGGCAATGGTTTGTTGCTTTCCAGGAAAAGGAGATCAACAAAATTCACTTTTGAAAAAGGCAGGGGCACGTGTCCCCGTTGTCCCCCTCTCCACGCCACTGCTGTCAGTGTTTATTCCTTCCGCAGAACACTTCCTCAGTTTTCCTACCTACACAGAATGAAGACAAATTGGGGAAAAGAAGTGTGGGGTGAACCGACATGGGTTGTTGCAATGGCAATAAGGGGGTGTTGATGGGTTTTGCACCATCTCAGAATTCTGACTTTTTTTCTGGCACACCCAGTCGGTTTGCGTCTCAATTAAGATCTTTGATCTCTTCCAACCTGCTGTTCCCATGTTGAGAATACTGATTTCGCCGAAATATGAACCCGCTTTTAGCGTGGCCAAAACCACTTTTCCATTGTTTGCTACCACTTGCAGCCTCCCACGGTTGACTATATACATCTCCTTGCCCACTTCACCTGTAAAAGATAGGTAGGCAGAAAAGAGAAATTTTGGTCATTCATGGCAAAGGAATTTTGGTGTGAATTGGAAAAAAGACCGCGAATTGGGAATAATTGTTACATCATTGTTCATACCTTTTTTCAAACCATACTTAGGGTGTCCCAAAGGTTCGCGACCCGAGGTTTTTGGAGAAGACGTGGCCTGTTCGCTTGGCCGGGAACTGATAAAGCATTCCCCCAAAGGCTAATTCCCCCGATTCCCATCTGTTTCCACTGATACAGCTGCTGGATTTGATGACACTAGATTAGTTTGCTCGTGTTAGGTTAGGTTAGGTATATTGGATTTGTGAGACACAGGATTATGCTGATTCAACAACGCAGTGCACCTTTCATCGAAAACCGACGTTGCTGAGACTATTTTACTTTTTCTTGAAGCAGAATTCAACTTTTTTCGCCATCCTGCGGAATCACAGATCTCGCAACATACTCAAAAACTATCGACATGTGCAGGAATCAGAAAATCCGTTTTTAACCGAAACAGAAAAGAGGCTCTTTTGAGTGGCCGGATGGAGTCACACAAACTTGCTTCTCAGCGATTGCAATAACTGCTCATATCAGCAGTGCTGAGTTCTCCTTTTAATGATGAAAACAAGTGATAGTCAGGAGGTGCGAGTGAATAGGGTGGATGGGGCTTGCTCTGACTATCACTTGCTTCCATCATTAAAGCGAGAACTCAGGGGAAATCATTTTTCAACACGGGCAGCTCAAAGATGCAGTCAACACGTTGGTTTCGCATTGCTGCCACTTGCCAGAGATATTCTACTTCAACGGCTTGGCGAAGTTGTTTCAAAGATGGAACAAGATAGACAATTTGGAAGGAAACAACATTGAGACGGTTTGAGAGAGATGTGATGATTCAAATGTTACGGGAACAAGAACATGTTCAGGCACATTACTTTTAGAACGCCCCTCGTACTGCGCATCATGAAACGTTATTATGCAACAATGCCTTTTCCCTCTATTTTCTGAACGACGGTGCTTTTTAAGACGGTAATTTTCAGATGGGAATCACGTGCGGATTAGAAATTAAAGTTTTCCAGCATTTTGCGCCACTCGCTACTACAGTTCATTCCACTTGAAGATATGAGCTGAGAATTCTTCACACTCTTCCACTTAAATGCACAGAAAAACTTTAATTTCTACGCCGAGAATGAAGTTTTCGACCGAGTCTTCATTGTTGAAAGAATTCTGAATTCACTCTGAGCACACTTGGGAGCATTCTTGGCTCATATCTTCAAGTAGAATGAGGATTATATTCCCATTTTTCACCTAACTAATTTATGCCACGCAAGCTGGCACTTCTTGAATTCTATCACGCGTTGCGAGGCTGGCGAGTTCTCGTGGGAGCTAAATTTCTTCGAATGACGAAATTGTCGATTAACACCACCTGCGAATTCAATCCTAATTCGTGATACACCCGTGTTTTTTGCCACGTGTTATTAGCAAACGGAACTAGGTACTTATAAACCTAAGAATGTCAGAAATTAACAAGAAACTTAGGATAAAACAGCCGGGATCATGATCCAAGCCCTCCACGTATTCATGTTCATTCACCGGAGAAAACGAATTCTTTGAACATTTTGAGAATAAGCTCAAGGTTTAAAATGCGAAAATAAATTTTTCTTTGGCGGTCCTGAAACGTTTAACTCGAAAGCTACTCTCACGATACCGGCAAAATTCTTCTGAAAAGACTACCCACCAAAGTCTTCGAATATTGGATCAAAAATACTTTTGTACAGGGACGCTCAAAAGTCTCTTGACAAGCCCAAAACACAGCAGCTTTGAGGCATTTACACAGGAGCTTGGGTACCGCGCTTCATTAAGACAGTTCTCATCTTCATTGACTCGTTAATGTTTATTCTTTATCACAAAAGGCACCAGTCGTTTTTTGACGCTTTTCCGAAGCTGTTTTGTATGGACCTGATTGTTTTTGATTCCCAACAATTCAACATATCTCCACTGAATAATCAACGACCAGCAACCACCCAGCAACACTACCCGCTCCCTTTTCTTCTGTCAGCAATCTGCATCCACACGGCAAGCACACCAATGCGGAAACAGCGGCAAGAGAGCGTCCATCGCAACGAGGCATCCTCGGAACTGTGAGAACGTTGCCTCAGCCGCCAACAGATGACTTTGTCATTGCGATGTGCGATTTCCATGACGGAAAGAAACAGCGCAGGGGTGCGCAACTTCACATAAAATGCCTGAGAATTTCTAACATTTGACTTGCATGTTGCGATTTTCATGTTTCGTCTTGGTGTTCGGTCGACCGACAGGTCGACGGGCTTTCTAGTTTCAAACAAAGCCTGTACTTTTGACGATCATTCCCAGGTACTAACCTTTTCTGCATATGTAGTCGCCTGGAGAGAAGAGAACCGGTCTGAGCCTGAGAACTAATTCACAAAGGAAGCCAGCCTCTGTGTTTTGAAAGATTTCGACCCTCTTCAGAGTATCCAAGTGGACGTTTATGGCCATTTCTGCTTTGAGTTTATCTAGATAAAAAAAAAGTTAAGGAAAACGGCAATTAGCTTGTTGGTCCCAAGCTTTGGGTTCACTCAAGTTCCGAATGACAATGTCTTCCGCTAACTTCCTCAATGCAATTCCTCAATGCAATTCCCCAATGCAATTCGTCAATGAAATACCTCAAAGGAATTCCTCAATGCAATTCGTCAATGAAATACCTAAATGTAATTCCTCAATGCAATTCGTCAATGAAATGCCTCAATGTAATTCCTCAATGCAATTCCTCAATGCAATTCGTCAATGCGATTGCTCAATGCAATACATCAATGCAATTCCTCAATGCAATTCCTCAATGCAATTCCTCAATGCAATTCCTCAATGCAATTCCTCAATTAAATTCCTCAATGCAATTCCTCAATGCTATTCCTAAATGAAATTCCTCAATGCAATTCCTCAATGCAATTTCTCAATGCCATCCCTCAAACAATT
>JASGXE010007517.1:0-20189 GCA_030068105.1 Sinentomon sp. SZTP_YWyxl | reverse complement strand
AAAAGTGTGATTTCATACTTGTGAATTTTTAGTTTCGACACTTGTATTTTCTGATATCCCGTGTAAATTTTTGGTACTTGTGATTTTGTATAGTTTGTTAGGTACTTGTGATTTTCAGTGCTTCGATTTGACACTTGTGATTTTTCAACATGGCACCCGACTCCTAAGTTGAGAGTTGTCGCTGGTGAGCCTGACGACTCTTTGAAATTATCGAGCCCGATGAGGGAAGGAGGAAAGTGCCTGTTAGGAGATTGTTTGAGCGGAAAAACTTACCCGTCAGAAAATTCTGGGATTTGGGTTCTGGGGTGACGCTTGCAGTCACATGTAAGAATTCGTCAACATTGAGCTCCATTTCCAACCCCATATATTGTTGCTGAAGAGGGAAGGAGATATAGAGCCGTACAATCATCTTACGCTAAATCTACCGAAACTTCCGTCCTCGAAATGGACTACGACGGGTACAGAATTCTTTTCGATTTTTTTGCCGAGGCCAAAAACTTTTGGATGAAAATTTTGAAGGCAGGATTGAAAAGACGAGGAAAAGAGAATTGATTTTTAATTTTCATCGGATACATTAGAGCCCTGGCATATACATCAATGAAATTCCCATGGATTCTACTCCTCGAAAGGAGTTTTTTATCTTGGAGCAGAATGTGTCGGTGAACTCGTAAAGATTTAAAGTTCATCGACACCCCGTCAACGTATTGATATCGGAAAACAAACCTTTATCAATATGGTTGAACGCAATAAAGATTTTTTTGCGGTTCATTGAAAGTTTGCGTTGCGGTGCGTACCGCAATTTTGGAACAACGGGGTCTGTGATGCAATTTGTGAACGAGTGGGGGTATCTCAGGGAATTTTGAAAATTTTCTTCGACGAGATGAAATCTGCCGGGCTTTTTGCGTGTTCAATCCTTACAGCCTGATGTCGGTTTGCTCTGCGGATGAAGGGCTGATTTCAAAGATGTGCGGCGAAAGAAATCGCTAGCCTTCTTCGGTCGGACGAACCGATCCACCACAGGTGATTGGCAAAAACGTTAGGGTGAGTCGGGGCGCCCTTGCACCATTGTTAATAAACTCTTTCAGTCGTGGATGCACTTTTTTATTTGTATTTGAAGCGTATTCCGCAATCGTCAATTCGCCGTGACCCAACATGTGCCCTTGGCTTCGGCTGGGCTATACATTTATGTGTCCCTATCTGCATTTCCTTAGCGTGCAGGGGGGTGCAGAGGGGGCAGGGTGTTTGCAACAGGTTCGGGCTTGCCCTTCATGTTTTGGAACGCTTGCGCTGCGTTTGCGGTTCCAGCTTCGGCAGGACGTTCCGGCCCATCGTTAATGTCAGGGGGCATGCGGTGGGCGGCCAGAGGCCATTTTGTGAAGCATGTGGCACCTTCAATGTACCCTCCCCCAACGGATACGTGGATATTTTTGCTTGTATTTTGAGTGCATCTCACGACTCCTTAGACTATTTAGTCCCCCCACATGGTGGTTGCAATGGGTTGCCTCGAGGAGCCTGATACCGATGGACCGGCGGAGAATAATTTGGGGTAGGCCCAAAGTCCACGGGGTTTTCCGGCATCTGGGTTGTTTTTATTGTTCACGTTGGAATTGTCCTGGCAGATAAATGGCGTTGGTTGATCAAGAGTTTGTGAAGAATACGTGAAGGGAATGTGTAGACTGGATTTAATGAAGTTTGGGGCTGAGATACACTGATGATGATGATACAGTGTTGATGAAAAAGGATTCCGTTGTTCCAACCATTTTTGAAGATTTTGTTTTTTATTTTGTGCTTGCATTTTACTTTGTAGATATGGGGAGAGTGGTAAAATGTGTACAGATTTTCTTTTCATTTCCTTTCAATAACAATAATAAAAAAAAAAACAAAAGCAAATAAAAATGAAAAAAAAATACAAAAAATTAATAAAATGCAAAAACAAAATAAAAAAAAAAACCCGGCCGTGTGCAAAACCCTCCGGTGACGAAACCTCCGAATGCTGGAAGGTAGTCTACCCTGGTGGCCGGGAATGCGGGCCTAGCAACCCGTAGCCAGTATTGCACAACCCCGCTCTTCTCCGGTGGCAGGAGAGGGGCAGGGTATTGTAAATGTCTAGATTATACGAGGTTAGGCGAGATGGGGTGAGGTGAGGCAGGGATTGGTCAGTCGAGAGGAGTTGGGTTGGGGTGGTAAGGGGCCTGGCCCAACGAGAGTGGGCAAGTCGAGCATAGCTACGGGTGGGAGTGGTTAGGCATGAAAAGGTTAGGTTAGGTTAGGGTAGGGAGAGAGAGTTTATGTGGTCCAAAAGGCATCTCATCCACGTTCACGGGGATGATGTCATTTGCCCCTGAAGCATATGCAACACACTGTGACTCATGGTTGACGCATCGGTGATTCATTGATGACGTCATCGATGACTCATTGTGACGTCAAAAAGGGGCGGGCCAGAAATGCTGGCTTCTGATTGGTCCCCCCATCGAGCACATAAACTCTCTTCCGCTGACAGTTCAAAAACCCAAACAAAAACCTGCGACAGTGCGATCCAAGGAAGGATCCACAATGGTCAGGTGGCAGCTGACAGAAGCTTGGCAGAGCTTCGCGAATTTGATAAAAGAGGATCCCTTGAAGGCAGTGCTCTTCCAAATCTTCGCTTTATTTACACCTGCAGCTTCTCTCTGGGGCCATGCTGGGGCTGAGGTTTCGGAAAGACATATCGGGCAATTAGGTCGGGCACATCCCCAGTGGAACCAAACGCGCTTCCATGCATGGAGTGGAACTCCCAATGCGCAGCAATGCATGGTCTGACCGGACCGAACGACTTGAGGAACGTCTTCGCCCTCACCCGGCCTGCCCGTTTCGAACACACAAAAATCCCATCCGCATGCATCATTGGACTGATCTGAAATTGGCAATTTCAACAAATTTGCTGCCAAAAAAAAATTATTTTTCCGCAATGAGTCCATCCAAATCTCCGGCAGCATGTTACCCCAACGCTCGGAAACACTGCAAAAAACAAGAGGGAGGATCCACACATGCCCACTCACGAGCGTTTTGCCAGTTCAGACACTACCCGTCATAACATGCTTCACAGAATGCTTCAATGCTTCAGAAATCAGAATGGTTTCGAACATTGAGGTTGAAGACCGATTGTGTTCTCCGCAAGTCGACAAACTGCTTGAGTACACGATTATTTTGAGATAAAATCACTCAGAATTGGCGCCAAGTTGCTGAGCTGGGCTCCATCAAATCCCAACAGACAGACGAAATCGGACACCCAGGTTGGCCAGGTTTAATTTCCACCGATAAATTCAACAAAAAACATCCGGGCAAGGGAAAGCGCAAAATCAGACCACGCCAAGAGTTTGCAGATTCGAAGCTTGCAATTTCAGATCGGCTTGCGAAAAGAAACAACCACACCAAATGGGTATTCTGTGAAAGGAAAAACGCAAAAAAAAAACAGAAAAATGCAGCGTTGGTCCCAGTTTCTGCCATGCAACTCCAACAAAAAATGCATGTCTTGGTGATGTTGGCAAAAATGAACAGACCCGCAGACTTGTGACGCCCTTCCAGAAAACACCCGGTGAAGTCGAAATTCCCACGGTGAAAGATGCGACAAGTGCGTCTTGATGTATAACCGTGTGCTGCATGAGAAGGGGAAATTCCCCCCTGAAATTAGAAATTATTCAATTCAATTCTATTGGAAAGTGACCGATGCCAAAGCAAGAGAAAATCAGTTTTCAAGGTTTTCTTCAGGTTTTCAAAGCTTTCTTTCGTGACAGAAGGCGGCACCCATGTGGCCGTAGGCCTCAAAAGTGGGGTCGGTGGGAGCACCAACAGCAGGGTCCCAAGGGACTGAGCTTGTTGGAGGAGGTTTGGGACATGTGAGTGCCCGCAAAGGGAAGGTCAAAGCCATCAAACAAGAACAGGCTTCCGCTCCGAATACCAGCGGATGACAATTTTCAGGGTTTTGTTTTTACCAAAAATAGTGAAATTCAAGGGTTTTGAGGTTTGCAGGTTCGCCTGAGAACCATGGCGTTGAGAAAGTTCGTGCGCCACTTCTCCAAGTTTTGCATTCTCAATGGTGGAAAAAGTTCCTTGAAAACGCTGGCAGAATTTCTGCACCACAACTAAATATGGGGGTTTGATGTTGGGATGAGCACTCCAAAAAAGGGTCAATGACTGAATAACTAGGAGCATCCTGAACAAACTGCAGCAAGCTTAGCAGCAACCCCAAAAGCATCCAGAATCCTGCGGTAAATGCTGAAAGGACAAAAATCGAAGACGACATGGGGGACTTGCGGAGGCAGAGATTCAAATGGAAAAAGAAATTGCGCGAAATAAGAAAACAGCGCAAGCACCTTCGTTGTGCAGAAGAGGCGCCAGCATGAAACGGGATTAGTTGTTTCATTGAACACAATGGGCAAAGCAAACGCGAAATCAAGACCCATGCATGCCTTAACATGTGGCCTGACTTTCTGATAATAAAACAAGGAAGGTGGCACGAGATTTCCAAAGTCCTTTGACCTCAGTGGTTTGGTTTTTTACTTGACAAGATACATGACATGACATGTGCTGTAATCGGATCAACAGATCAATACGAAACACAGACTCGGAACAAAGTGATTTTTGTGTCAGATTCAGTCGCAACGGGGAGTCTTCGTGAACCCACTTCCTGAAGTTTATTCGTCTCCATGAACACAATGGATCACGGGAAGACAAAATGTTGATCAGATTCTTTCCCAAGGAAGATCTGCACGGATGCTGCACAACCCCAGCAGGTTAGCGCTTCAGCCAGATGAAGCATCAGAGGAGGGCAAGGGCAACACACCTCAACAGCCAAAGTGATTCTGTTCTGAAGAAAACAACTCGAACCCGAGGCGCTCGAAGCAACAACTTGCTTCTCAGTGGAATTCCAAAACCTTTTCCCGGGCTGCATGGAAAGAAAACAGAGCAGGGCCACATCAATCGAACAATTTCGAGAGAAATCAAAGCGAGCATCAGGCGAAATGAATAACCTGTGCCACCCTGTGCTGGTTGATTTTCAAATCTAATCTCCTGGAACTTTCGAACATGTCCACTGCACTCTGCAGTTTGCTTTTGCAAAAATGCCCACTTGCCGTCAAAACGAGGAAAATTCCAATTCCAAAACAGGAAGAAAGAATAGGCGCGGTCTCAGGCATTTTAGGCCAAACCAGTGGCCTGCAACAAGTGGTGTCCGTTTTCAAAATGGAGTTCACGAGTGGCGCCAGGAAGCATTTTTATCATCGAAAACGTAGAAAAGGCGCAAAAAAGTGCGGAAGGTCCACTTGACATGCCTGAAAGCCAGCCGTCGGCCCGGCCCCCAAGTGCATTGTTGCCCCAGGCCAGGGCCTGTTGGGCAGGTGGTTGTTAATGATACCCTGGTGTCGATGATCCCTGCGTAGGTTATTTGCCTTGAGGCTATGCCAGCCATAACGATGAAGAAATTACTAATTATCAGGAAAACCAGGAAATGAGTGTGCACGGCAAGCCTGGAAGAGGAAGGGCGGGCGAAGCGAGCGGCTTCCCTGTGGAAGATAATCCGGTGTTTTTTTTTTATTGCTTTGTTATCGAAACAGGCGGTGCGTTCTGTTTCCCGTGGAAATTCGGGGCTTTCTGCACAGCTGGCGACCGCTTTTTGCCTGCTGCTGTGTTGCAGATGAATGAAAGCCTTCCTGACTCACCTTTTGTCCGCCGAGACATCAGTGCAGTTGGCGACCGCAGGTTGCAAGCAAGTCAACCTGAATTGAACATTTGGTACACTCGACAACAAATGAACAAAAGGCGCATTTTAGCGGAAAACTCGTGACAGCAGAAAGTCTGCGGGCCCACCCTGTGGATGAGTTGACTTCGGGACCAGATCAGAGGTGAACCACCTCGAAACACGACCAATATCTCTCTCTCTCTCCGTCTCTCTCTGTCTCTCATATCTCACCTCCTAAGTCATCCATCAATACTATCTCTCGTTCTGCCCGAATCATCAGAATCATCATCACTATCACTGCATGAAATGCAATGCAAGTCAGTCCAGTTGTCTCGTCTCTCGTTGTCGTTCCGGAGTGCCCACAGTCGCAGTCACACGATGGCAAAAATGGATTACGCCCAAACGCCAACGCTCGAGCCAAAACAACAGCAACAAACGAAATTTTAATCTCGCAAAGCAGAGCAACGAAACAAGGCTGAAATCCCGCTCCACCCATGCATCCGACATCGAAATCAAAAACCATCAAAAATCCATGTGGGAAAAGACAACCTGAATAACAGACTGAATGAATAACAGACTCGTCTTGAATTGACCTGTCCTGAATGGTGGCAAGCTCCACCTTCTGCAGACGATGCTCATCCATCATCCTCCATGGCCAACAGAAAAAAAAACAGAAAAATGCAAAATCCAGAAATATCATGTCTGGGCAAAGTGGAGGACACAATGCAAAGTTTGGCCAAAAACCGATGTACCCACAATAAAACAACCTGAAACCACCATAAAAAGAAAGAAGAGTTGTCTTGAAAACATTGAAAACCATTGCACAACATCCAATCAATCTTTCTCATGATACTCTGAACCAACATACAGCAGGTAGAGGTCAAAGATGGGAAGTTTTGGACAGAAAAGTTGGTCATGTCAGGTTACGTCAGGTTGGGTGGATTGAAAACTTCCCTTTTCAAAGAAAAGATTTTCCAGGGCAAATTGAAGGCTTCCAACCATTTTTGTGCTTGACCTCCTTGATTCTTCAGTCCATCTCCAGAGAAACTGGGAACTTGAATCCATATGACAAACAGTTGATAATTTTGCTTCATTCCCCGGATTCCCTGAAGTTCGGTTCCGCAGAGTTCGACATTTTGCCCTACAGTTCGGCATTTTGCCCTACAGTTCGACATTTATTTTTTGCTAAAATTCCTCAAAGTTCGATTCCCCGAAGTTCGACCACATTATCCTTTGCTTTCCCTGGAGTTCGCTCCTTCAGAGTTCGATTCCACAAAGTTCGATTACTTTTGTTTTGCTTTCCCCAGGTTTCGATTCCTCTGAGTTAGATTCCCAAAAGTTCAATGGAGCCTGTCGAAGCGTGCTTTTGCTCAGCAGTCGAAATCCTACTTGTGATGGCTGTGGCATTGAAAATATCACAGAAGGTGTTAACGGAAAGCAAAAGCGCGTTTCTGCGGTCGAAATCGAACTTTGGAGAATCGAAGGCAGTTCGGAATACCTGCCGACATTGAACTGAACGAGTTATCACCATTGCTCTGTGTACTTAAAGCTAACTAAACCAAACCTAACCTGACCTAGCCTATCCTAAGACACCTATCCTGACTTATCCTATCCTACCCACCTCGTTCTCATCTTCCTATCCCATTTTGGCTGCTTGAGCGTGTGTGATAACTCGCCCAGTTCAGATTTTTTCAGATGTCGGCAGGTATTCCGAACTGCAACCGAATCGAACTTCGATGAATCGAAATCCGCAGAAAGCAAAATAAAAATAATCGAACTTTGGGGAATTAAAACTTCAGGGAATCGAGTTTTGAGGAATTTTTGCAAAAAATAAAAAACGTCGAAGTCCAGGGAAAAATGTCCAACTCTACAGAATCGAACTTCGAGGAAGACACCATAATTTTTGCCATGCATGCGCCAGGGTAGAGGTATGTTAAAAAGTAGTTAATCCATCCAATGAAGTTGTTCATCCAATTTAATCCAGGTGCTGCTGGGCAATCAAATGAGCATGGCATGGCACATGTTCTCCAAATCAGGGGCAAGACTTATGAGAAGGGGACACAACACCAGAAGGGGAATTGGACATAAAAGCAACAATCAAATCAGCAGAGTGGAACCAACCGCAACCATACAATTCAGTGAGTGATATCAAGACCAGAAGAAACTCAAGGCTGTGGGACAGGGGCATCAGAACCAGCACCAGACAAAGAAATGGAGTCACAGAAAGTGAGTTTTCCTGCCTGCAGACACAACTTGCCAGACATCAAGAATGTTTGCTCTTGGTCAGGAGGACTCACTGGAGCTGCCGCTGCCATCGCTGCTGCGGAGGGAAACAGCCGCGTTCAAGGTTGAAATCATTATTCCATTCTCATTCAGCATTCATTCACCCATCTATTAACTCAGCCAAGATCGTAAACGGTTCAACACACCTTGCTGCCTTGCTTGCGCCACTGCAGTGCGATCCACCAACAAACTGAGCGACACAAACGTGCATGCATGCTGTGGACATGGCAGAGTTGTTCACCTTACCGGTCAATCCAAATCACAAATAATTACGAGGTGCAAGATGTAGAACTGCAATGAGTGGGCCCATTTATTTCAAAGCTCCTGCGGTTTAACTTAGATTTCAGCAATCCAATCAACATGGAACAAAACACATTTCAGCGACTGGCTGCTGTCTTCACCACAGCAGTTCCGTGTTGTGAAAATCATTGCAAAAAACAAGAGTTTGCACGGTAAAAATACGTGCAAACTATTCGTTGAGCGATTGACCACACACCTCGATGGAAAGCTCAAAGAAAGGAGCACAGATGGTAACCTGAGGCCAAACCAAAGCACCACCAAACGGAATCTTTGGCGACAATGGAAAAGTATTGGAATTCTCCACAGACAATTCCATCGATTGTTTTTGGCATTTAATTGCAAATTGGAAATTCACCTTTGTGGATCACGTGATGAGAACGCCTGCTTTCCAAGTAGCGAATGTCAAAAAAGACTCCGCCCACCAAACTCCAGCAAAGTCCTTCAATTGTTTTGGGTCTTCCTGTTCATTTGCCATGCAGAGGTGACTCCACGCAGCTGACTTGCATAATCCCCAAGTTCTATGAGTCTATGACCGTCGGCGACACCACATCTCAAACAAGAAAAGTTTTTCATTTTTTGTCAAATTTTTTAGATGGGCTGCGGTGGAAAAGGCTTGGATAGATTAGGTTAAACGGCTAAAGGTTTACTCTGGTTGGTTGGTTGGCATGGGTTATGTTATGTTGCTTTTGGTTGAGGTTAGGTCAGATTATTTTTGTTTTGTTGAATTTTTTGGAAAGCCAAGCATGAGCCTATTGCCAACCAAGCAAGCCCGACTTAACCTTTCACCTCACCCAGCCGAACCTTCTCCATTTTCCACCGCATTCCAGTTGTAGTAACTGTCACTAGTGATTGATCTGATGCGCCGCGCAACAGCAACAAGAGTGCCATAGCCAAACCCCCATGGGCCATCTGGAATGGTCACACACCAAGCAATACCCTGGGAGGGAAGCACACGAACCTCGTGGTGCCCACCAGAAACTTCGGGTGGCTTGCGCAGAGACCCACACTTCGGTTTGATTCACTGACCACCTCTGGAAGAAATCGACATTCCCACAAAAGCTTGAGCACATGCAATGCAAGAATGCATCTTGACAAGATTGCGACGAAGGCAATCTGAAGAATGAAGGCTGTGCAGTTCAATGCAATATTTTTGCTTTCATTGCCTTTCCAAAGGCATAACAAAGCTTGCATGGATGAAGCTTTCATTCCCTTTGCAACGGCTAACAAAGCTTGACAAAGCCTACATGGATGAAGCTTTCATTGGGTATCTTTCCAAAGGCACTACAAAGCTTGACAAAGCCCACATGGATGCAGCTTTTATTCCCTTTCCAAAGGTCTCACAAAGGCCAAATGGATGAAGCTTTTATTCCCTTTCAAAGGCTTAACAAAGCCGACATGGATGAGGATTTTCTGAAGATGAAGTTTCAAACGCTTGCCAAAACGCGCAAAGATGAAGCTTCGATTCGATTACGAAGGCTGGCAACCAAACCCAAAAGGATGAACTTCTCTTCAGTCTGGAGTTGGAGTGAGTGGAGAGCATAACGAAACCTACAAGAGTGAACCTTCTTTCAAAAGCCAACAAAACCTTCCAATGGAGAAGCTTCAACCATACGGTACTCGGTCTCTTGCATTTAGAAAAAAAAACAGTATAGGTTAAGACTTCCTGCAAGCTCAGTAAGTAGTTGGAAAAGCTTCGCTTGTGGTAGTGAGAATAAAAACAGAGTGAGACTTTTCTGTCACATTATGCACCAAGACCATGCGGACAAAAATTGTGCCAGAACTTCCCCATTTGAAAAAACAATCGAAAAATTTGGCCTTACCATTCCATTGTTGGAGAGCTCCTTCATGACAGCGGCGGCAGCAATCTTGAAAGAGCAGTGACTTCAAGCCTCAAGGGCAAGCAATCGGCAATTAGAATTGATGAAGGGTAAAATGAGGGAAAACCGAACTTCAGGAAGTGGGGAAAGAAACCGACTCACATATGGACGATCCTGCAAGCGAAGCGCGCACACAGAAAGGCGATCCAACCTTGCAATCAGGCAGGGCACATGCCGGCGAAGATGTGGCGAACATACAAAGCCCCGAAAAGCCGCACCGTCCACCTATTTTTTGTTCCAATATGGTACACTGTTTTTAACACTTGTTACACACTTATTTACATGGCGATATTTATAAAAAGCTGCTAAACCAAGAAAGAAAAGCTGGTGACTGATTGGGAGAGATGAGAGTTGGCTCTGCATGAGGGAAAGCGCAAGAACTTGCAGAGAAAACTGCCCCCAGACATCGGGGATGATTGAGAGCAGAGGAGGCGATAAATCAATCTTTTGCGAAGCAGCGGACCGCTAGCTAACCAGGCAGAACAGCCTGGAAGGCGATGACTGGTCCTGGGCTGTGGAGCAGCCTTCTTCCATCCACATCCAGCCTGGCGCAACGCGCTTCACGCCAAGCGCAAACTCCGGCCAAGAGCCGCGCCGGCAAACAAAGTCTGAACTCCACTGGAAAGCAGAGAACCGGGAAAAGAAAGCACCGACTAGAAACCGGAAGAACGACGTTGCCACATGCCGGTGACGAGGAAACTGAGATCAGCGTCCTCTGGAAAGTGGCATCATCCAACAACGCTTGGCGTTTCCCGATTTCACACGTGAATCCGCAAAGTTGCAAGAGTGCCAATCTCGTGTACGGGAGGGATTTCCGAATCCAGACGCCACTGAAGCAAGCGGGAAACAATGAAACGCAAGGAAAATCGGACAACAGAAACGCAGCAAGAAACAGCTGGCGCAAAAGAGAAATACCAAATTGGAAAACAAAAAACATGCATCTCCGTTTCTGGTATTTTCCAACACTCATTCGATGGCAGGCGCCAGCACTGACAAAAGGCAAGCAAACCGCACACTGCAACCCATGAAAACCGACAGCAGACTGCACTGAAGTCAAAAGAGGTGAGAAACGGAATCGGAGCACAGGAAAAACAAAAGGATTCCCCACAGAAGAAAAACAAAAACACTGAAATATTTTCAGGAACAGACCTCCAGAAAACCGCAAACAGTCACCAGACATCATGCCGACCAGAGATGGTTGCGCTCGCATGCATCAACCACTCAAAACACAACTGCTGGCGATTGGTGCAAATGCTTTGTCAACATCAACAAAGCCAGACATCCAGGCGAGTTCAATTTCCCCCACACGGAAGGGAGGAAATCATACGTAAGACTACTCCCAACATCCCAATCCCATATATTCCTATAAATGCAGCAGGCAAGAAGAATGAAAGGGAAGAGAAAAGGTGAAGAAATGTGGGGTGGATTTCACTGAGGGCAGGGAAGCTGCAGTGCAGGGACAAAGCCAATGAAGTAATGGGCATAGCTGAGGAAACGGTTTAAATTTTTAACCCAACCTTGAGCACATGCTGCCTTAAAGGTATGCATTGTTCATTCATACTATTCAACGAGATAACATTCCCTGGAAGTCCAGAGAAGACACCACATGCAAAGAGAAGACACCATTGCTAAGATTATTGTGTCCCACAAGATATATTTTGTTCCTATCGCTGCCGATAGTCTTCTTCTCTTCTGGTCTTATGGACAGATAGCCTGAGGCTGGTGGTCCGACCGTTTATGTTTTGTTGAGTTGAGATGAGTGAAGCCAGAACCACCCACCTCAACATGGACATGAAAAGATATTGCAACAAAATCTCCTGTGGCACCAACCAGGAGATTTTGAACGACCATTGAGATGAATGCGAAATTGGAATTGCCAGATCACCAGGTGTTTCCTGGAAGCATGCCAATCACAGCAAACCCCATTTTTCGACCACAAATGATTCCAACGCTCACGAGGATGCTGCCTTGATGGAACCCAGGCCACAGCAGGGTCCAGTGGGTTGTGGTGTCTTGCCGCAGGAAAGTGTGCCGGAACACACAAGAGGGAAATGTTGCGTCCCAATGCAAAAACGGGAAGGCCCAGAATAATTTAATGACCCACAGGAAAAGAAGATATGTTGGTTCATGAGAACCGCCGTTCACAGGTTTAAATTCATGGTGGAAACGGTTTCGCTGGCATGGAATTGAAATGCACAAAGAAAACAAAAATGATTCTGGATCAAATTGCCCAGAATGTGGTAAAGAGCCACATCAAAGCAAGACTGCAATGTAGCTTGCGGTGTTTCCACAAAGCAATTTCAGTGTTCTGCGCAGATAAAACCACGCCACATGGCCTTTCAGTAGGAAAGCAATGCGACTTTTTTTTAACATTGAAACTGCCGGAGAAAAGCGCCACATAATTCTCTGTTCATGATTTCGAGTCGACGTCAGAGCAGTTTGCCAGCAGATGGCAGCAGCAGCAGCAGCAGACTTTTCGAGAGAACGAGAGTGCCAGAAAAGAAGGAGTTCCACGAACCTGCAAGGGACAATGATCTTTTTCATGGATGGTCTCCCCAGCCCTGCAGAAACCCCAACCTAACCTAACCTGCCAGCAGCTGCTGTGCTGCGGAGCAACCTGGCAGCAGCCGGCTGCAAGTACACCACACAATCCAAGGAAGAGAGCCAGGCCAACTCGCCCAGGTCCCCACACCTCGGAAATCTCCAGGCAAGTGTCATAAAAAGCCAAACAAATCATGCAAGTTTTGGAGCCGTCGCAGTTCGCCTTACTCCCACACAAATTCCCCTCTTTTTGTTTTTTTTTCAGGGTCTCGTGACCTTCAGACAAGGCATCATGATGCAATGCAACCTGGGGTTGCCGGCATGCATTGAAGCCTGCCTGATTTCAAGGGGTCTGGTTTTTCAATTCAAGCCATGCCCATGCGGCAACGAGACGATGGGCTGATACCACAATCTGCCGTTTCCAGTGGCCAAAAGGAAAGCGCTCAGCCGGGATTTAAAGAGGTTTCCAGAAACGAATCCACCAATCCTTTGGGAAGAGAGAAAATTATTACCTGCGAAATGTGGTTCAGATTCAAAACTGACTCATGGCAAAAAATACAACAAGCAAGAAGCAAAAGTTTCTTTTGCTGTGACTGGCTGATGAAGTTCGACATCTCCAGGCAACTTTTATGCCCAAAACACCTTTCAGAAACAAAACTAATTACCTGAGAAAGAAACACAACAGAAGGTGCCTCTTTCTTTGCGCCACTAGAACATACGGGCCCGTTTGGTGCACCATGGAATTGGTTTCTGGGCCACAAACAGAAACAGCATGCATCTGCTGCGATTACAGAAGAAGGGTGAAGAGACAATGTTGCAGTGCTCAACTTGTTTGGGAGCGAGGGGGCGACGCCCCCGCCCCCTAGAGAAGGAAGAGATGCACCCAAATAATCAAATTTCACCTCAAAAGAAAAATGAAATTGTGGCCAGCGCCCCCCTTAAAAGTACCTTATTCTGGTTTTTCAGTTCCAATCACTGCCCTGTTGCAGTGTGTAATGGAGCCATTGTCATGTTGGCTACGAAAAATGTCAGCAGACACAGTATGGCGTGAAAAGAAAATTGCCCGATACTTTTGCGTTGGACGCATGGGTTGACCCCTGGTTGACCAAATTTATGCACATTGGGCGAATGAGTAGAGCATGGTTTGGGCGAAGTTTAACCATTCCATCACCGCCCTGTTGGACAACTTCTGACTTGCATGAAACCGAAAATGCTTTCAACGACCCCCATTAAGAACATTTCAGTTTCCTTTTTGGATATCACCCCATACTTTGTTGATGTGGACACAGAGGAAATGACCATGTCCATAACCAGGGCAGCCCAAATTTAATGTCTTTGACCACACGAAAAAAAAACAAATTTGCTGTTTTTGTCAAATTTTGTTGATACTCAAGAAACTCACTCAAAAATTTGGTTGCACCACCAACTTTGTTCCAAAAACAAACCACAGGACATGAGACGAAATTTGATAAAAGGTGCTGAAGGTTTTGGAGGAAGGTTTAAGGTTTTGCAAAAGATGTGTAATGCGGGTGAAAACTGCAGCATCTACCCCATTGGCCCACTGAGTTTTTTGTCTTTGTTAAATGCGAATTCACCATTGCTTATGCATGATTTTGTTCGTTTGCGATCCGCTCCAGATTTCTGATTCTGTGCGGTGCCCCGCTTTAAAATTGCAAATTTAATTTGCACCTTTGCAAATTAAATTCAGGTTTCCCACAACTTTTTTGGAATTTCATTTCCCTGATCTTTGCCGATCCATTTCCCTGACTTCCCACGACCTATGACAATCCATTTTCCTGCCTGAGCAAAATAAAGTGTCGCTATCAAATTTCAAAAGCCACCGCAAGCCTTTCGGGTTCTGGGTTAGAGCCCCAGCGAGGTTCCAAGGAGCGGAGCCCCTGGCAGGGGAACAGAGCTGAAGAAATTTTGAAATTTTCGTGTTCATTTTGGTCTCAAAATTTCGTTTCACGGTTATTTTTGGCTCACTATAATCCTTGTGATCCCTGACCTTTGGGGCATTTGCCTGACTTTTAATGTTATTCCATGACTGTGGGACACCTGTAACTTGGAGATGCTGCCTCTTCAGAAACCGACTTGGGGTGTGGCGTGGCTGACCCCTGGCCTCTATGCAGATCTGAAAAATTATTTTGCAGGAGGTTTCTGACACAATGACACAAATAAATTACAAGGATCGCGACATGGTCACTTGTGGCCTTGAGTTACCTATCTCCCTCCAAGGGCTGGACGCACTCACCGTTTTGCCGTGTTTTAGCTTTCTAGTTTTTTCTTGTGAGTTCCAGCTTGGTGCAAACTCTGGATCCAACTTCTATTTCGATGTGCAAGAAAAGTCTGTTGGAACATCCCACCAAACCTGGATTTCCAAAATAGCGGCATGCAAAAAATTCAAAATTCCAAAACAGATGATAATTTTTCAAAATAATTTTCAAAATGACTGGGGTAGGGAAAATAAAAAATTTCCAAAAACAGCTGAGCAACACAAAGAAAATCCAAAATTGTTGGCAAATATCATTGGGGTATTTATTTTGGGTTGCACTTTGCAATACCGGCCGACATTTCAAAAATGATGGTCTGAACGACTTTTCATACTCGCTCAAGTCGCCTGAATAGGATAGGAAGATTAGGTTAGGTTTGGGTTAGTTTTAGTGTCTCACGGAGCAAGGGTACCAACCAACTCGTCCAGTCCAATTTAGGCAGGTATCCCGAACTACTCTACCATATTTTGAGCCCAAAGAACTTGTGGAAGCTCTAGATCTCTTTGGAAGTTTCAAGTCGTGGCCGTGCCAAACCAGGAAGTTAGGTAAATGGAGGAAATGACACTGCATATTTGCAGCGTGTAGCAACAATCTTTATGCAAACATATGACACTTTTGAGAAAATGGCTAACTTATGCTATGTGTTCCCAAGTTTGTTTTCTACATCATCAGAGTTGAAACCCCAACAGGATTCCTTCAAAATCCAATTAAAATCCAATACATCAGTAAATAACTCCAACTCTGGCAAATTGTGGTATTATGGGTTCAGGAATGGATAAAACCCACACACTCGTAGACACATCTAGTTAGTTCCGTGTCAGTCGTGTGAATCCCATGAGATTCGTCCCCACCTCACTTGTCAAAACGTGAAGGAAGAGGAGAAGCGCTCGCTTAATTTCTCCTAATTTCAGAGAAACTTAATTAGCAATTAGCCTGAACACGTAAAATTCAGCAATATAATCCTGTATTTGTGCTGCTGGTCTGTTGTGTATATTTTCTGAGAATTCTATGCGAAAATGTTTTATGTAGAGTGGCGAGAAAATTACTTGTGCCATTAGTGCATGCCGTTTTTCAATCTTTCAGAGAAGACTGCGAGAATTGTGATGATTTCAGGTTCAAAAAATGCGATTTTGTTGCATGGAAATATGAATATGTGTCAAACAAATTATAGGAAACCAATGCCGATTGAGGTTCCCCCGAAAATTCAAAAATGACACCGCACGGAAAAAATAATACAATTCATTTTCTCGCCACTGTGCACTGCAGGGCGAAATGATATGTGTCTGAGAGACTGATACCGAGTCATTATTGTAGAATGCAGAGCGGAGTTGGGCTACAATTATGGAGCTTTGTTCTCCTTGCGAGCCCAAGGTGTGCAGCAAGGTTCTGCCGAACAACCGGCCGCATGGCTGTCAGCTCATAATGGCAAATGATGAAGATATGAGGGGCGCCCAATAAATGATGAGAATTGCACTGAAATTTGCACTTGAAATGAATTTTTCCACTTTGGCGTGAAACTTTGACTCGTTTTAAGGTGTGTTATTGGTGAATTTATTTATGATTTATGATAATTATTAAATTATAATTATGTTATAATTATTATTATTTTATTATGAATGATTTGTTTTTATAAATTTAATATAATAGTGGTCCGATTTATTGGTGAATTTGAGGTTTTTCGCATTTTTAAAAACATGAATGAGGGATATGGGTGTAAGATTCAATTAGCCAGGTGCAAAGAATTGAAAAAAGACCTGTTTCGCCACACCAAAGCACGGGAACACCAACTCGTATTCTTGTGACAACTGTGCAGAAATATGGGTCAAATGTGAAGTAAAAGTTATTTATTTTGATGCCGGTACTTGTGTCTCTAAACCTTGGAGTTGAGAAACCTCTTGGTTTCCATCTTTTCACACCTGCCAAATCGACTGCCTTGCATCTGCTTGATGCTTTTTTGAAATGACCATAAAATCAAAAATGTGCAGGGCATTTTACTAAAATTACCCAAGTACCTTAAAACGAATCAAGGTTTGACACCAAAGTGGAAAAATTCATTTCAAATGCAAATTTCGGTGCAATTCTCATTGTTTATTGTGCACTTCTTGTGTGCTTCGTAAGCGTGAACTTTTCCAGGGTCGCGAATCAGATAAGTGCCTAGTTGATGTCCACCGACTGCCCTTCGATGAAAATTTGTCAACTCAGTTTGGGATTTTTTTTCGTGTCGGGGACCTACAAACCACCAAACGAAAGTGTGACGGAAAAAGTGAGGAAAAACTGTACCAAACTGCTAAACAACTACTGCACATTTCTTTTCGCCCAAAACTGCCTCCTGACATGAAGAAAATTGACGAAGTTCTTCACTTTCAGCCATCTTTACACATGAATTAGCTCGAAAATAATGTCTTCCACTTTCCAACCCCCCACAAAATTACTCAAAACAAAAATCCAAAAGACATCGGTTAAGACTAAGCAGTGCGAATAGAGATTGAGAAGTGAGCCTGGGTTTTCTACCCCTGGTAGGTGGTATCCAGCATCATTATTGGAGGTTTCTTTAAAGGAAACCAGTTTCACTATCGGAGCTCCATTTATCAGAACACATGCATACAGTGAAAAAGGGATCCTTTTTGCAAGCCTAAATGGCATTATCCCTGTTCAAAAAAAGTAGACAGCTTGGAATTTTTAGCAATAGTTGGAAAAAATTCGCAATGCGAGAGTTTACCACTGACACCACCATCAATATCTGAATCGGTCCTGTTGTTTGTTTCCACAGAGGCGACGGGTGTTCACAGATGTTTGCTGTGTCAAAGTCAAATTTAGCTGCAAATTACAGCACGTGATCTCACTGCATGGACAAAGAATGAGGTCAAAGTTGAATGAAGCAACGATTTTTGAACAATGGTTTTTGCCTTCATTGATGAAGGGTGTGCAATGCCTACAAACGTGACCTACCCAATCCAGAAACAGGCAGCATCCAATTGCAAACACCATGTGTAAGTTTTGGGGCAGGCAATGAAGCAGCATCGTGGCAAGAAGTTAGGTCGTCACAATGTCCATTGGTCCAATTACTGAAGAAATTTCAAAATAAGCTGCAGTTGATTTGACGCCAAATGAATGGAGGAAGATAGGACGAAATCTGCAGTTATGAAAATTCATCCACTGTTTTAGAACATTTCATTGGAAACCTTTAAGGTTTGGAACACCTGGCTTCCCGGGAGCTGATAACCAGCTTGTTTCCTTGACCCGAAATCATATTTTCTCTACCTCTGTCCTTAATAAATTTCCAAATAATGTAATGTTATGCTCGATTCTCCAGTTTTTTTCCATGCCTGTAAGCAACATGACACGTTTGGTGACCATTTTGGTAGGGAAATGCAATGGTGCATGGCTAATGATGACAAAATGCCTTAATTATGGTAAAATCTTGGTGCTGTAACACCTGGTTGGGTACTCCGGACTCGAGTCTCCACACCTCAGCATTTTTGTGTTCCGGACTCGAGTCTCCACACCTCAGCATTTTTGTGCTCCGGACTCTAGTCTCCACACCTCAGCATTTTTGTGCTCCGGACTCTAGTCTCCACACCTCAGCATTTTTGTGCTCCGGACTCTAGTCTCCACACCTCAGCATTTTTGTGCTCCGGACTCGAGTCTCCACACCTCAGCATTTTTGTGCTCCGGACTCGAGTCTCCACACCTCAGCATTTTTGTGCTCTGGACTCGAGTCTCCACACCTCAGCATTTTTGTGATAAAAACACTCAGCGACAGGAATAGCTGATGTGCGTGAGCAAAATTCCAATCATACGTCAGCATAACTTTTGTAAACAAACAAATGCGGCCTTGCCCAATCCAGCACCCTTTGGATGCAAAGGGCTTATCGTTTGCTCCCGCAAGACTCTCGTTTCTCTTGCTGATGATTTAGACAAAAAGGTGCTGCTTTGATGTTGGGTGTTGTTTACCAGTCCCAGAGTCAAGGGTGAAATGAGTTTCACAAAGGCCAACTTTACACAAAAGAAGATTTGTTCTATGGCTTTTCAAAAAACAAAATATGAAAACTTCTCAGAATGTTTCGAATGTTTTCCAAGTCATTGAGAACCATGCAATCCTCAAGGAGACTGTTAGTTTATCCCCCAGTTTGTGGCAAAGTTGATCTTGAATGCTTTTCCGCGACACATTGAAAAGTTTAAAATGGGATTAAAAATGTGAGTCCATTCACCTTTTCGGTTTGTCCATGCAATTGGGACATGCATTTTTACACTTCTACAGCGGAGAGATCATGAACGGGGTAACAGTAACTCCAGTGGAAAAGCTAATGAGTAAACTTTTATTATTGGATTAGATCAAGATGGGAAAAATTTGCCTCGCTTTGACATTACCTCCGGAGTTAGTGTTCATCATCATCATCATCGTGGAGTCATATGGACTGATAGCCATTCGGCTGGTGGTCCGACCTTTTACCTTGTTGCACACACCTTGGGCTCGCAAGGAGAACTGATGCCCCATAATCTAGCCCGATTCTGCTCTGCATTCAACTGAAACGACTCGGACCAGTTTTACGGCGTATACACACCAACCCGCAGGATTTCCCGTAGAGAGTCATGCTCTGCAGAGCAGTGATGTGTGACTTGTGAGATGTGGCTTCTCTGTTGTGTAACCTGCCAAGCCACTGTCTTGGACTTGGAGCTAGGTGTTCTTTAACGTGCGCAGTGTGATACTGCACACGGGACCTCCTTCTTAAAGTCCCATCCGAAGGACTAAGAGACTGGCCACTAAGTCTCTCTTTCCGACCTCATTTACTGTGCCTCGCCGAGGGAGGATGCACCATTTGTGCCACAGTAAATTTCGTGCCCCGACGGGGAATCGAACTCGGTCCACCTGGGTGGGAGTCCAATGCGCTAACCACTGCGCCACGAGGTTCGGACTAATTACGTTTATTTTTACTAATTTTTAATTACAGGTGTTACGCCCATCATGATCTCTCCGCCACTAGTGGAGTAACTACGGCACAGCAGGGCCCTTTGCAATTAGCCTGTTGGAGCCACATCCTAAACCTTGTCGACCACGTCTGGCCAATCCCACAACTGATGGGCAGAGATGGCCAGACGGGCGACCAAGATATAACAAAAAATACCAACAAACTTAAATTCGACTTTGAACTCAAATTTCTGACTTTCAACTCAAAATTTCAACTTCGAAACTTGATA
>JASGXE010007516.1:0-19333 GCA_030068105.1 Sinentomon sp. SZTP_YWyxl | reverse complement strand
TTGTGAATTTTACTGTAAATGGGGCCTAAATTTTGTGGAATCCAATGCAGCAAGTCGTTTTGGCCTGTACGGATCGGTTGTCCTTCGTTGTGTGGTGCTCAATTTGCTGTCTCCATGCCTCGCCTGGTGATTTGCTGTACTTCTTGCTTCTTCAGAGCTGTCGCGCAGTGTAATTAAGAATTCCGATTGTGGCGGTGCTGCCTGTCTTCATCGGGTGCGGCTCCCACAAATTCTGCACCAGAAAAGTTCCTGATTCGCATCAAAACTGCTCTTGTTTGTCCCATTTGCATTCGGTCTGCCTTTAGGTTGAACTCGACTACGTTTTGCGGTTTTGTGATTTTTTGCTTTGGGTTATGATTCGTGTTTGGCTTCAATTATCAAAGGAATTGGACATACTGCATGGCAGTTTATTCCGAAAAAAGGAGGTGTTGTGCAGGATGTGCTATCACCTGGAGTCCACAGTGCACGGGAAAATGGAACCACACACGCAATTTAAATGCAATTTTAGCAGTAAATGAAACATTTTATTCCACAATGATAAAATTTGCACCACCAATATAAAGGTTGGAAAAACGAATGTAATTTTTTTGCGTGAAAAATTGTTGAAGGAAAATTGCTGGAATAACTATATAAGTTGATGAAATCTGGCACTTTTAGGCAGCAAAAAGGGAGTTTCGGAGGCAACACTTTATTCGTTGACTGCACAATTGCATTAAAATTGCGTGTGCTGTGGTTCCATGAATTTCCTTGATATACTGTAGAAATATGCATGGATTTCCTTCTTCCGACGCAGTGCATGGCGAGTTCTTTGTCAGATCCCAGGCCAAAAGGCCCTTTTCTCCACTTGTTTTTATTCGACCGTTCTTTCATAACCAATGTCCTCGCATCGTTTTTACGACTGCAGTTTTCCACTTCCTTTCTTTCAACACGAAACATCATCCTTACAGACGCCCAGGTATTCGCAATATGCTCGCTTCCAACTTCTCCGATTCTGCAGGCGATCGAGCTCCAGCGGAATTTTTATGTTTGCCAATTTACTTTTTGCAATACCAATATCGAAAAATTGAATTGGGAGGAATCGAGGTGCGTGGCGACAGTTCTTCAGGGCTGCCCTGCTGCAAGAGACAACGGGCGTGGGAAAGAATAAACTCCCGCAGTTCTATCGTGTTGAGGATGAATGGGAGCTTTTCTTTTCAATCCATTCCAGTTTACTGAACATTGCAGTTCGGCCGCACATTTACTGATGGTGGTCAGCGTTCTTACTTTTATTTTTTCACGATTATCCGAAGATGTGCGGTCGTCCCATAGTGTTGTGATGTTTTTGCGATGTCCAGCTCTCTGGGTTTGTTTTCCCTGCTTTGAAAAATGCCATTTTCTCCGTCATTTGGTTTTCGTCTTTCGTTCGTTGTTCATTGTTGCCGGACTATGTCGTCCAAGCAATTTTGTTGTATCCTCATAGAACAAAGTTTGTTCGCATCGGCGTTTACTTGTTCATTTTCGTTCCGCAAGAATCGCAGTCCAAACGTCATTTTCTGTTGCATTTCGGCGTGTGATGGAACTGTTGGAAAGCCATTTGAAAAGGGATTTGGCAAAAGAGCTACATTCACTCATTTTCTGCTGCGTTTCATTTGGCTCAGTAATGCATGAAATATGTGAACAGCTCCGTAAGTGCGATTATGAGTTTTCGGCTGCCCTTCACGAAGTCAAAAAAAGAAGTGGAGATAGGTACTTGTCACAGCACCGTATGTTATGGAATGACATTGGAATGCTCGCATTTCGCATTCAGACATGCAAAACTTTACTTTGAAAACTGGAAAGTACTTTGAAAACTGGAAAGTTTTCAAAGTCCTCCAGTCTTTGAAAACTGGACGCAGACTTACAACCATACTTCCGCCTTTTTTGCCTTTTTTCGGAGAAAACGCAGGGATGTACTCGCAGGGATGCAAACGCAGGGATGCACTGAAAAACGCAGGGATGCACTGAAAAACACAGGGATGCATTGATTTTTTTTTCCGCAAAGAACAAAAATTTTTGCCACCTTTGTTTTGCCCAGGAAAAAAAGCTAACCGTTTGGTTATTTGAATGAATGGTTTAATACACGGCGGAGAGATCTGTCTCGCGGGTGAAATTTTACCCTCGGGAAGTTTTCGACGTTTATTTGAATAAATGGTTGAAAATGGCTGAGAGATCTGCCTCGGGTGAAATTTTACCCTCGTGAAGTTTTCGATTCCTGATTCACAAGAGCGCCATCAATGACTTTCGTTTGTGATGAAAATCATTTTGGAAACGAGCGCGATGGAAATTTCACCCGATGCAGTCTGCTGACCTCTCCGCCCTTGAGCTTCAAAAATGCGCACTGAAATCGTTGCAAGTTTTGAGCCTCTTGTGGGCGTCTTATACACGCAGACCAACTGAATAGCAGGCAAGTTGCGTGGAGACGGCACTGTGTCAAATATGGATCGACAAGATATTTTCTGTCGTTTTCCGATTCGGTATTCATCGTGTCCCCCGATCTGGCTGGCGACAGATGCTCCGTGTCGGAAAACATTCCGGGGAAGAGGTGGACAAGAAATGTTTCCCGATTAATGTGCATCCTCGCAGTTGGGAAAACCGCGAGGGAAATGCATCATGATCAAGCCGGTTTTTGATAGCACCACTACTAGTTTAATTTTCATGCCTGGAGATGTCCAGAAAAGGTGCCAGAACCAAACGTACAAGGCAAATCTTTGACCTGTGTTGGCCTGACCTGAAGCTTGTCACCGTTTTGCTGTCGTTGCTCCCAAGATGAATGGTTTTTGCAGCTGGAAACGGATGCGAACGGGCCATTGCCCCTTCCTGTCTTTCAGGGGGAGTGCACAATTCATTGTTCCTTCTGATATTTTCCACCGCATGCGCCAGTATCTCTGGCATCGCTTTCTTGTTGATCGATGCTTGTTGATTGCACAACGTGCGGCGGTCCAAAACACGTGGCAGTGCCATCTGTACATGAAATTTTATTTTCCGAAACTGTCAGACCGTGCGGGAAAATGGCACGACGCTGCTCTCTTTTTGACCTGAAAATGTAAAAAGTTACGACGAAGATGGGATTCGAACCCACGCGGGCAGAGCCCATTGGATTAGCAGTCCAACGCCTTAACCACTCGGCCACCTCGTCTGCTGTCATTGTGCTTCTCAAATTCGACTTAAAAGCAAATAAGCCGACTGCGATAATTTGCCTAATCGGTGAAAAATGCGCAAACGATTTTTGTTTTTGCTGACGGATCAAAAACGAAAGAAAGAAAGCGGGTTCCTCTGCTGGAATGAGTTGCCGGGTGTGCGAAATGCCGACGTCGACATGCCTGTGCGGCCAATTTTTGCCAGCATGCGAAAAATGCAAGTTTTTCCAATTTGGTTTGTTTGGACGATTCTGGCGGTTGTACAGGTGAGAAGACCGCCCACCGCCCCTTTCCCGTGGAAAGTATGAGTTTGTCAATTTTTTGTTGCGTAATTTTGCGCCCAAAATTTCTTCTCTTTCTGTGAGACTATTCCCTCCAGACCGTCAGCCTCTGCCCTTGGAACCCGATGGGGCACTGTCCCAGACCCCTCCCCCTACATGGCCCCGCCCCTTTCCCCTTTGCGGAAGGCTGCATCCATCTTTTATCTCCAAAAAGGGCTCGAAAAACCCGTTTCTTGTTTTTTTTCGAAAGACTTGACATGAGAAACAATTTTATAAAATTTCCATGTCTCATCCAAAACACCCTACAAAGTAGGCTGACGCATAACCGACCACATGGGCGCTTTTCCAAAATTTCCACTGACGGTGGCAGAAGATGACTTCTCTAAAATAGTGGAAGCTTCCACTTTTACAGTGGAGAGAAGGGTCCAGTGGAAAACTACTTCGGTGTTAATTTCGCCCGAATGCGTCAAGGTTTTCTTGGCAGCCTGCGTTATGCAATGCGACCGCATTTTGAAAATCGAGTTTTTCGCAACGAATTTTCCACCGAAGTCGTTTTCCACCGGACCCTTCTATTCCCCTTTCCAGTGGTTGCAATGTCACCAAATGTTGTCAGATGTCGGGGAATCTCCACTGGATTGGTGGCATTTAATGCTTGAATCTGTCACCAAATTAGTTGCATATCAGGGTGTTTCAGAAGTCACGCACCAATGACGATTTCTAAAAAAGTGATGATTGGTGTATCAGTTTCCATGGCAGATTCGTCTCACGTAAAAGGATGACTGGAAGAGCGGAAGTTGCGAAATCTTGATTTCGGCCAGCAGTTGAGTCGTATCTGTGAGCCATGGTCGCCTACACCCAAGCGCAGCGTGTGGAGCAGTGCTGATGTTTATGTTCTGCGAGTATGGACGTAACGCCAGTCGATTGCGGCTGCGTTTGCCCTGAAATTTCCATTTTCTTTTTTATTTGCCCGTTTCTTGAAACTTGTTGACCATCCTCAGAACAGTGGTGTGGTCAGGCTCCGGCATCTCCGGAAATTTTGGGGCAAAGGCAGCTGCAGTGCGACTGGCGTTACGTCTCAACTGCTTGCCGAAAACAGAATTTCGCAACTTCACTCTTCCAGTCATCCTTTTACGTGAGACGAATCTACCATGGAAACTGATACACCAATCATCAATTTTTTTTTTATTCGTCATTGGTGCGTGACTTCTGAAACATCCTGTATAGCCACGAAAGTAGTGGAAACTGTTTGATGGCAAAATGGCTTTTTTCTCTCTTTAATCAGACAACGCGTCAAATCGGAATATGTCCCGATTCGTGCGTGGATCAATAAAATGCGCAGTCCGGTGCTGCAAATGCACCGTGTCTTTTAGGCTTGTGCTCCCATCAGTAACTAATAATGCCGGACAATTCAGAGAAGGTTGACATGGGATATTTGTCGCAAAAAATGTTTTGATTTGCAAGGAAACAGCAGTTCAAAACGTGCACAAATTGGGTTCAGATGCCGTTGACCAAGACGGTGCAAGCCAAAATGAAATCAGATTTGAATCAGAATAAATGCCCTATTTTCCACTGCGAAAGAGATTGAATTAACTTTTATCCTAACGATAATTTATTTGCAGAAGACATCCCCCAGGGCGTCGTTAGCACTGGCCTTAAGGCACGCATCTAATAAATAGGACTTATGTTCTCGGGGCATGCGACTAGGCAGGTACCTCTTCACAAGCAAGCATGCGCTGTTAGCAGTTTCCACTTTTCTGAATATTTGCAGTCTTATTGCTTCAAAATAAAGGGCTTTTGCGCCAAGAATGCGAAAATAACGTAATTTACGGTTCACCATAGTTGCTTATGAAAAGTCATTTGTTGCTGAGGGCATTTTGCGAGCATGCCGCGTTTTTTTACCACGAGAAGTTTTTTCAACGAGGGTCAAAATTTGATCTTTATTTGAACTCTGCATGGTCTTGTTGCACATGGTTTTGCTGGATCAAAAGTTTGTTCATGTTCCAGTCCCAGACCTTCTCTCTGCGAACTGGAGTTTGTCCATTGGAATTTGGCCTTTGAAAAACAGGCATTTTTTTAAGATTCAGTATTTTGCCTTACACGCAATATTTATACACAGGAGCGGTTCATACAGGTAGCAGCAGAACGAGACTATGGGCGTTACTCCAGTTGTTGGAAGTTCTTGGGGTTATCGTAACATCAGGAGGAGGCAAACGCCTGTTCTTGCCTGCGCTGATTTTCACGTTTACGTGTAATAGCGGATGTTTTCCAAGAGATCTTCCTCTATTTAAATACGAAAGGATCTTGCTTGATGAAATTGACTCTGAAACATCCTACTCTCCCCGAAAGAGCTCCATCCTCTACGGTTACTGATAGACTTCTGGTTTTGGGGTTTTCGTTTTTCGCGTGGATCAAATCATGTAGGTACAACCTGAATTTTCTGTTTTCTGAAGTTTCTGCAGAAACGAGGCCGATGGTCGAGGCGCATTTTTCATGATAGAAAATTTTCCAAGGAGGCGAATTCTTTTGGTACCGGAAAACTTTCTCCATCCCGCAGGCCCATCGGTATGTCGGTCTGAATTTTTTGCGTATTGGTCGCATCTCTGTTTTGCCATTTCTTTTTCATTTTGCATGGATGGCATGTCCATTTTTCTGCTTCATGAGAATCTGCGCCCGTTATTCATCCTTCCGTGTCGTCTCCCGCCCGTCAGAAAACTGATTGGCGAAGTTGCTGATTCACTCTTCTTCCTGCGATGTCTTGTCGTCGCGGAATTAATTTAAAGCAAACATTGATTTTATTTCTTGACGGGAGATTTTTTCCTCTTTCGGCATCAGGACGAAAAGGCAAAATCCTGCTTTTGCTTTCTTTCGTCTGAGCAAAAGAAAACTTTCCGATAGGCTAAATTAAATAATCGGGGCTATATTTCTTAGACTGCATGGATGATACCTTACCGGAAAGTTTAATAAGAAGATTAAGTGCTTCGGCCTGGAGTGGGGAAGGTTTGTAATAGTCACCGGGGAGGGGGTGGTAGTATGTGTATACACATCGCCCCATGCTGTTACCTCGTGATGAGGCTGGGTTGAACTGCCAGCGGGAATGCTTCTTCCCCAGACTTTCATTGGTTTTTGCACCAAAATTTGGGAGTAAGAGGATATTTATTCTCGGAAATTTATTCAGGATAAAGTTGGGTTCGCAAGAAGGCAGAACCGCTGGAACGACTAACCCGGCATACTGCTTGGGTGGGATGGAAAACGGATAAAAGTGTGCTCTGAATTTAAATAAAGCTGCCCGCCGTAATGTACGGCAGTGTGGCAGAGCGATCATGGGCCTTCAGCAGCACTGCGCGTTTCTGCACGAGGCTGGCTGGCGAAATGTTTGCGAAATCCTCCGTAGGGACTCCTCCGCCTCTCAACGTCCTCGCAAGCATGCTGCTCCTTCTTTTTGGGACTTCCAATCTGTCGTAAAGATTAATAAGGCAGAACAGATTGTTATTTGCACCACGGAGTTCTGCGGGGTAAATTCTCTTTTTAATTGGCATGGTTTGTTAACCGCATCCAGGAGTTTTCTCTCCTTGCACTGTTTTGCAGGCAGCAGATCGATCCTGTTTAGCTGTGTATTTTGCTCTTTAATTTTGGAATTTTGCTCGATTGGGTTCATGCTCTGCCTCATCTCTTTATCTTGTCTACACATGCGAGCAATTTTAGCAGATGAGATACCTTTTGAGCGACCTTTGCCTCTTTATTTACTCACTGAAGAGATAACAACTCTTGTCAAGACAAAGCGGCCATAGTGAATTCTATGCCAATTAAATTCCCATGACTATGGCGCTGAGTGAACGGTGTGATAGCAATAAATAGTAATCAATGTCAGTTACCTATACTTAAAATCTCCAAAAGGAAAGTGTTCGATGTCCTGCATTTTGGTTTTCTCACTGTTTGTCACTGAGCAGCATGCCCAACGTTGATATCTTATTTGGACCCAAAAAAGTCATTAGACCTTGAGGTTGTTCTTTCGTTGATGTCGCAATTGTTTTCTCATCTTTGGTCATTCAGAGTACGAATACATCCTGATGTCTGCAACGTGCGCTTCTGCACATCTTCGGCGGATGCATGTTGACAGGAATGTTGGTTCGTCATGCCCTGGATCATCCCCACAATATGTGCTCCCACAACAGCTCTCTCTGATGCCGATTGGTGCCTAATGGGATAAACCTGCGTCAGTTTGGAAAGAGTGAAAACCCAGAAGCGTGTATAGGTGTCATCCGCTGGCCGTTTTCAACCCTGACCACTCTCCCTGGAAAGTGGTGTCCAAAAATTGGCGTGTCACTCCTGTACGTTTATGAGATCGTGCAAACAGGCTGCGACAGGCGCACCAACCATTTGTCTGACGCTGGGAAATGTCAGTTTTAGGTAAAAAATAAGCTCGAGTCAGCTCAGAGCGGCTTGATGGGTTTCATTCACGCCATGCAATCAAATTGTTTTTGATATCAGCAAATCACCATTCCTCGTCACAAACTTCATGCGTTTCAACATCGCGATTCTTCCCACGTTCCATGACTGCTCTCTTTCAAGTATAACGTCGAACTATCGAATGTTTTGTTTACTGGTTTTCTTGGGACTTCTTTAAAGATGTGTGGACCTATGATAAAAAACACTGCAAAATGTATTCAATCGAAACTGTTGAAAACTCGAATTTTGCCGCAGTTGATGATCCATTGTGGTCCGATGTTTTTCAGCTCTGGCATGGGAAAGACATTTCCGTGCAGCTGTGTTCTTTTCATGCGAAATTTCTGGCTGTCATTGCAGGCTTCACCAATCACCTGGTTATTGATCACCCTGGCTTTCTCACTTGCCATCAGTTGGCCATAAGTGCTGATCATTCACGTGATTAAGAATGGCCAAATCGGGTACAATGGATGGGCATATTGTCATAATTCGCGGGATGTCGAGAGAATTCACAAAGGCGATCCTGTTTTCTCCGAGCAAAGGAGGAACATGAGGCCCATTTGGATCTTCTGTGGACACCCTGCTTGAGAAGCCGAAAACTCCTGCAATCTGCCGAGTTTTTGCATAATTTTGTCGGGTTATCATGATGCAAAATTTGTGTTGCGTGCCATGTGCTTAATTAATGCATCTCCGATATCGGAAATTAGTATAACACGCGTCAGAAAACAGAAATCACGATAATTTACGATTAGGCCTTAGCAGAATACACCGGCTACCATCAGTCTGCGCCTCTGGAGTTTTTGAATTCTGCCTCATTTCACATGCTGGGATGGTTTCCATCAGCCTAATGTTCTCGCTAATGCACACGCAGATCTGCAACTACTAAATGTATATCCGGCGTGTGTACCTGGTTCGTCAGCGTTTACGAATTTTCGCCCTCATGATGTGGATCCCCCTTCTTTCGTAAAGATTGGAGGGCAGCAGGAAAGGGGTTTGGAGAACCAACTTTCATCCACTTACCCTTACTGGAAGTATTCTGGCTTTCAGGACTTTGAACATTGGACAACCCATTGTTGGCTAATGTTAATTTACCATTCCGGAAAGGTGAGGTTTCTTTTCATGCGTGTGTTGGACAATACCCTTTCCTGTTTATACCGCAATGTGTCCGCTAAATCCAGAAATGGCCGCACGAACAAAATATTGAAGCATGCAATTTGCAGAAACTGAAATCCACGGAAGTTCAGGGACGAAATATGAAAATTACTGTACGAGCACAATTTCTGGAAATTGGAAGCTCTGCTGCCGTCCCATGCATGAGACCCCGTCAGCACCTCCCACAGCATGCAATCAACATGGACGGGGGCCATACCGAAACTGTATTCATATTAAATTTAAAAATCACCCCCAGCATCTTTTTCAAACCCTTTGCTGGCCTGTTTAGTCGTCCGCTGCATCCGGCCCCACCACGCGTTCATTCCCCGGACGGCCGTCCGGTGTGGCCCGGTGCTTCCTAGCCGTTGTTCTTCGCTATCTGATCTGATCCGCTCATCTAACAAGACAGCGAGGTAACAAAATTAGAGTAATGGGTCTTATAGTTTCGTCATTATGGCAAACTTTATAAAGCAGTATAGTTTCCATAAACCCCTCGGGAGGTGGTAGTTTTTAGATTAATGAAATGAAGCGAGCACTACGCCGGGCTGGCTGCTCGCTCGCTCGCTTCAACAGGTCTCTGGGCTGGGTTGGCCCGTGGCCGGTCGCGTTGTCGAGTAGATACATATCGCCCGGTTGTACAGGATATGGTAAATTCTCCTTCTTCAGTGCTTGATCCCATTCTTTCTTCGGGTAGCGGCGTTGGTATTCTAAAACGTTGAGCCTTGTTCAATGGTTTTCATAATGAGATGGTCTGTGGGGCCTATTCTGAGTTTTTGCACGGTGCAGCGAAATGTGGAATAAAAATCGTCCAAATTTCGCAGAATATTTTCATATTCCTTTGGCAGGTCAATGAGGTTATCCCCAAAGTTTTTTTGGACGGGTTGCTCATTTATTTTCATTTCTTTGGCGGGCCTGTATATTGGCGGCGGAATTAATGCAGTCATGCATGCAAAAATTGAGACTTGTTCAGACAAAATAAAATAAAAAATCCATGCTGCAGAAATTAAAGATCCTCTTCAACAAGCGCGATCAAAATCTGACACCCGCAGAAAGTCTTTTTACAATCTGATGCTAAAATTTTGCAATCTGATGCATAAGAGTAAAAAGAAAAAAAAAGTTTCGGAGGCAACAGTTAAATGGGAAAATCACATCTCTGAGCAGGCCCCCTACATTAATTCAGCCGCTACCATAAACATGAAGGCACCGCACTCGACCGTTCATGAAAAGTTCATGAGGAGTATGCCCCAACCAAAACGACGGAAGGCATGACGATTGAAGTTCTCGGTGGTCTGAAGCCGATTTGGGAGCAGCTCCATCAAACGGCGAAGGGGCCAGTCCGTGGCCGAGCAAGCTCACGTGGCTGTAAATGCATTCGAAATAAATCATCTTCAATTACAAAAAGTATACCTGGGATGTGAACGTTTAGGACTATTTTTACTTTGAATTCTGTGCAAAACCTCGATCTTTTCACACTATAGCGATGGAGCTGCTCCCCTTAAATGCTTGTGTATACAAGCAAGACGGGACGGGTAGCAAAATGGGTCAAGACGAAAAACCAAAAAATATGGAAGAATTTTTCGACAATGGATTGTACATTTTCCTTCGGGGTGGGTGGTTGGGTTGAGATGCTTGATTCTGGGGGGGCGGGATGGTTCGTGGCTGCGACAAGGAGATGAAAAATGTGTCAGATACTCCTTTCGTTTAAAGCCGGCGAAATTAACTCAAACGCACCTTTTGGGGCTTCGTTTTCCCTCCTATTGCCTTTGCGATTGGATTGGATGTGATGTTGCTAAGTTGATCGCGAGAGTGGAGAGATACCGAATCCTTAGCGTGGATGAAAATATAATTCTACCGATAAAATGTGCCATGGTTGATTAAGGTTTTAAAAATTTGCAGTCGATGGAACACTGCGAGCTTGTGAAACGCGTAGGTATTTTGCGAATTTAGTTTTAATAAACAGTGCTGCTACGCCAATAGGCAAGTATGGACTTGGGAATCGCAGTGGCAAGATGTCCTCCGACCGTCTGTTTCCGAGCGGGCCCAGAAATTTCCAAAATGCAATTTTTGGTGTGTATGGACAACAAAGTCCCCAAAATGCACTTTTTGGTGACCTTCAGAGCTGTGTGTATCGTATGAGTCACCCGTAAGTTCTGGGAACACAGAGTCACTCATAGGTTCCGGGACAACCCTGATTTGAGTTGGAAAGGCTCGTTTTCGATGCTGGGAACCGTCCTCCGAACATTTTGGACTTTAATTATGTCCACCCGGTGAAAATACACCATTGGACTAAAATCTCCAGAATGGTAACAAGAGTGTCCGGCATGGAAAATATACTCCTCGCCAGGATGTTTCGGAACTTAGGACGACCACGATAAAAGTTTTTTGTGGTTGCAATCATTTCCCCCATTTTTTCAGAGCTCCAAAACATGCACATTGACAAAATGTTCTCCAACACCCATTTTAGAGCTTCCAAAATTCCTCAAGCATGCTGCTGAATAAACGAAATTCAATTTGTCGTTCCGTTGCCGTGTTCATTTTCAATCGCGGAATTGCTTGATCGTCTTCAGCATTGCATTGTGGTGGACGGGGAACAGTTCGAGCACAAGCTTAGAAGCGGGTTGGTTTGCCCATTGCAGATTTTCCTACACCCCGCTGATTTTGATGCAAAGCAATTCAAATTCGGCAGCTGAATCGTTACCTACCGGCTGACGCTCCCGGTATTAAAAGATTATATTCTTTATTTATTCTTTATTTATTTATTCTTTACACAATACGACTGCAGAGATGGCAGAAGGACTTAACTACAAAAACGAATAGTGCGTATATAGAAACAACTGATTTAAGAAAAACGTAACATGGAGATCTTATTGAAATTTAAATTCAAAAAGTAAACAGAGAAGGCAACGTATCAGCTTTGTGCAGCTTTGTGTAAGAACGCAGAAATGTTGGCCGATTCAGAAGGTTGGGAGTTCCAGTCACGAATGGTTCGTGGAAAAAAAGAATTGTGATAAGCACTGGAAGAGCATGTGGGATGGGTAAAGCTCGCACCATTGTCTGTTCTTCTCTGAATGGATTTGAGCGAATAGCAAGGCGGAAGCTGGAGAAGGACATCACCAAAAAGAATTGTCCGCAGAAGCTCCAAACGATGATGCTCTCGGCGTTCACGGAGTGTTGGCAAGCCCAAATCATTCAGAATTGCAGATACGCTGGAATTTCGGTCATAATTTCCAGTGATGGCTCTGGCCGCACGGCGCTGAACCCTTTCCAGCGCATGAATTTCACAAGCCAAGTAGGGGTCCCAGAGAGCGCACGCATACTCGAGGACAGGGATAACTAAAGTTTTAAAAGCTCTTAACTTGACTTTCATTGTGGCTTTCTTCAAATTTCGGATCAGAAATCCAAGTGATCTACGCTTTAGAGCAGACGGAGGATATGTGAAGTTGCCAACTCATATCACTGGAGAAAATACATCCAAGATATTTATAGCTAGAAACAGATTCAATAGCAATATCATTTAGTTTATAAACAACTCGATTGATGGCTGTCAGTTTTCTTTGCCTTGTAAATATGATAGATTTGCATTTATCAACATTTAAGCTCATCTTCCACGTGGCACACCATGCTTCAATAATGTTCAGGTCGTTTTGCAAAGACATGTGATCCTCATCATTTGTCACCTTACGATATAGCACCACATCGTCTGCAAATAGACGAATTGAGCTAGAAAGGCCTTCCGTTATGTCATTTATATACACTAGGAAAAGGAGGGTCCCAAAACACTGCCCTGAGGCACCCCTGAAGTCACTGAAAGATTTGAAGACCTCATCCCCGAAACAGTGACATGATGAGAACGCCCTTCCAAAAAAGAGCAAAGGAGGTCCAGCAAAAAGGAAGGTACCTTTAGCCTGGCCAATTTTAAGATGAGAAGCTCGTATGGGATTACATCAAAGGCTTTCTGAAAATCAAGGAAGACAGTATGAACTGAGGCCTTTTCGTCGAGAACTCGATGGATATCATCAGCAAGCGAGACGACCTGCAGCTCCTATGACAATCGCCTGCGAAATCCAAATTGATAGCAATGAAAAAATTAAATGACTAAGAAATTTAACAAATAGCTGTGAAGAATTTGTACCCAAGCCTTGAACACAAACACGACAAGGAAATTCGGCGATATCCGGACACCACATTTTCTTGGCCCACTCTTCGGAATTGGAACAACAGTTGCCTGCTTCCATTCACAGGGAAAGTTTCCGGACACAAACATTTTTTCAACAAATGCAGCGAGAGGAGTTGATAATGGCAAGGCCAACTCTTTTAAAAGCCTCCCAGGAATGCCATCTGGTCCCGCCGCCTTTTTTGGTTTAATCTTGCGAAGGAGGCGAAAAATGCCATAACTCGTTATTTTTGGGAATGGAGGATTTTCCAAATTTGATGGGCGAAACCTGTCAACAATATCTCTCAAGTGTTGCCCGTCAGGGCGTTTGGCATAGACGCTGCAAAAATAATCGTTCAACTCATTAGCTATGTCAACAGAGTTAGTAAGCTGTGTGCCATCAGCTTTTTTAAGAGTTGACGGTGCTTGATCACCTCGAAGAGATTTCATATAACGCCAGAAGGGACGTGACGCACCTGAGGCAATTGCTGAGGACAAAAATCTGTTCTGCAAGGCATCATTCATATCAACAGCGTGAGCTTTCAGCCTTGCGTAAGAGGAGATGTCACTTGCAAGTCCAGTACGGCGCCAACGAGAATTTGCCACTCGCAATTGTCTGAGTAGTTTCTTGAGCGAATGATTTACCCAAGGGAGATTTTTTTCTCTCTTATCTTTGCAATAGGGACATACTTTAGGCAATTTAGCAAATTAGTTTTAAATAAAAGCCACGCATCATCCACCGACAACTCAGATATCTTCTCTTTGAAACCAAGGAAGATCCAAGTGGCCAAATATCCAATGAAAGACCAATTTGCCTGGCTATAGAGAGCACGAAGGGGAACTGCCTTGGATGACGTATTGCCCTCACCAAATTTGTCTGGCCAAGTAAGTTTCACCCCTTCGTGATCAGATATATTCCAGGAACCACATTCGTTTCAAGATATAAGTGGCAATTTGTTAGGACAAGATCCAATGCATGAGCCGAAGCACCACGAATGCGGGTGGGAGCAGTGACCATCGAATGGTCATACACGCGAACACCAATTTCCTGTCCAGGACATTACCGAAGAGGTGTGCTTTCACAATATTGGAGCCCATGTCTTTCCCTCCGTCACTCGGGAGGTTTTTGGGCGCCCTTTCATGAAGAAGTAGCATTGAGAAGGATGATGGTCCCGGGTACCTTTGCGCTGTAGCACCTGCTTTGATACGCCAATTTGGGCCCATTTTTGTTCTTATAGGGGCAGGTATATACGTACTACGAAGGTACCTAATTATGTAATTCGCCGACTGCGGATATATCTGAATCCTGATGCGAGCTAGTGATGTACGCCAAACTAAATTAATCCTTAAAAAGCTAAATTTGGTGGTCCTCGGATTCCATTTGTGGACCACAAAGGGAGTCAGTTTCCTTTCACATTTTTTCATGATGCTGTTCTGGTGGCGGGCTCATTTTCTAAAATCATCATCTCTGCAGTGCAAGGATTAATGCTCCGTTTGCGAAATTTTGCGCTTCTTCATTTTGATGAAGGAAAAACCCAGGCCTCAGCTAAATTGACCCGAAAATTTACCGAAATGTTTCATCTTTCGCCCTGCGGGTATCAAATAAATTAAACACCGACTGGATGTCGCCGTCAAATTGCGGGATAGATACACGAGTCGAGTTAGTGGAATCTCTTAAAACTCAGCAGGGACATAAACCATATGGATTTGTGCGCAGGGATCGCAAGGATGTGTGCTGAGAAACGAGTGCGCAATTTTCGGGAGATGGATGATCTTATCGGACGTTTAACGTTCTGGATAAATGAGCAGGCCCAAGGGTTTTTTGCCTTTGGGAACGATGAAAGCCTCAATTGGATGCAGTGGTCTATTCCATTTATTGCTTGAACTGAAACGGGAAGTCGTCTGAAAATGATACAGTAGTGCCTCAGGCACCATTGTGAGATCCTGGCGTTTTTATCTGCTGCAAATTTTTTCTTATTCGCTGTTTTGCTACAAACGTTGCAAAAATCGGCTGGACGTTGCATGGATGTTTGTGCCACATCGAGCAAAACAACCTTTAGGGTGTCTACCAGCCTTGAATTCATTGAAATACTTGAATTCGCCTTGAATTTCAAAACGAGCCTGGAATTCCTTGAAATCCTTGAATGAGATTTGAATTTTTAAGAATTTTTGCACACCATGTAGTTGAAAAATAGAAATTGGAAAGTTACATCCATTGATCCCTTTCTCTCTTAAAATTTGCCTCGAATATCTGAGGTTTCTTATCTGTCAGCATAGAGGCCTGAAATCTATTTTGCTCTTCGCGTCCTACGCTTCCTTCTTTGACCCCCGGCAAATGTTTTTCGCACATGAAATAAGCTATTTTATTTTTGAACCTGCGGTAATTCTTGAAATAGCCTTGATTTTGAAAACCGACTTCGGTAGACATATTGCACCCTGAAAATCCAGTATGACCACATCGTCCATAAGAAACCCAACCCGCTTGCGTAAGTGGCGCTGTTTCTGGCACTTTTTTCTCTTCACTGCTCACTACACTGCTATCTCTGTGATGGTAGGATGCGCGAAGCTTCATCAAAAACATCTTTGGGGTAGTCAAACCTGCTGTGTTGCGATTTCCCCACAAAGGGTCTGCACGAAATGGTTTAAAGGCAGGCGTTTCTGTCTTTTTGCCCTGGGTACGCTGTGGCGTCTTTCTTCCTGGGCACGCTGCGGATGGCAACAATGCCATCCGCTGTTGTCGCCATTGATGGAGAACCCTCCAACAGATGCGACTGTCATTCTCCATTCGGACGGATTCTCGCTCAATTATCTGCCATTTAAAAAAAAGTGCGTGTTCGATGTCATCATCCATCTGCACTATCCGCGGTATCGGCCATGTCGAATAAATAAACACACCCTTTGATCCAAAAATCCTCTTTCTGGCGGGTTTTTGTCGTCCCTTGGGGGATGGGGGATGGAGCTCTTTTGAGTGGCAAAACAAAGGGGCTTAATAAAACCTGGGTCGTTTTAGTGCAGTTGTTATTTCCCTCATATGCCGCTTTGATATACAGGGTGAGTCACCTCAAGTGTTGTTTTTTTTTCGATCGCAATTTCCGTGAAAACGGAGATATCTCCATAACCACACCTTGCATCCCTTTAGACACCCCCATATGTGGCTTCGCCGATATGGATTTGAGTCGGATCACTTCCGGTGCCTTCAGATCAAGGAAATGAAAAACTTTGGAATTTAAACTATGGACCTCCGAAGCACAGTTCCGGAGATAATGCGCAGCATGGAAAACAACCCTAACTACCCTTCCCCAAAAAGGGTGTAGGGGTGTCAATTTGGGAGAACCCAATGGAACCAAACGAAGCGCAACAGAACCAGGCTCCAAAACCTCCATTGCACCACAATTGTAGGTGCAGCCGTTTTCGCGGAAATTGTTATCGAAAAAACCAACATTCGACGTGACTCACCCTGTATAGGTAATAGATACGTTACGGCATTGCCGGGTGTCATATAAATACATGAAGGAAACACATGACACGGCTGTTCATGTGGCCAATCTACGTGTCGAAATGTACATACAATGATTTGTTTCTTTGGGGTGACTTCGTGGCACTTCCCTGAAGACGCGCGATGCGACCACTCTGTAAAGATTCGTGTTTTTTTGCATCAGGTTGGCGTTATTTGTGTCCTGTGGAGGGCATTTCTTCCTTTTCTTGTTTTCAAGCAATTTGGGTTGCTTGCCACAAGGGCTTGACCCAGCTCCTGCACAGCAACAGCAATGGAGAAAAAGGTCGCAGAGTGCCCAAAACAACACCTTAACCCTGATGAAGGTTCAACGACATAAAAAATAATTCTGCATTTTCAGGCAGCAGGCTATTGTTTCCCTGTTGTCATCTATGTGGCATCCTGTCTGTACTGGGCGATTTAAAATTCCAAGAGAAATCGTCCACAGCGCTGTATTCTCGCATTGAGAACTTCAGCACAAAGCACCGAAGTAAATGGCCAATCCAGCAGATTGATGCGTCTTTCGCAACTAAACGTGCTGTTTTATTTTTTTGCGTTTGTGGCGATCCGCAGGCTTCTTTGGCAGGCGAGCCTGCTCTTGTGGAAGAAATTCGTGAAGGAACAATGGGGCAATGATAGACTACGGGCAGATCAAATTCGGTGCACAAAAATTAATTCACGTTTGCCAAAAAAACTTACATGTTTTAAGAGTTTGAAACATTTCGCGCAACAATTTCGTCAGGTATTGGTGTTCCTCAAACCTTTACTTTCTTGTGAATGATGATTGGTTTGTGGTCTCTCTTCGTTTCACTGGCACCTTTTTGTCAAATAAATGCTTGGCTCCTTCATCCAGTGTGCGCCGTGCGGGTCGTTCGTGAATCTTGAAATGCCGATGCGTGCATAGTTGAGCCCGTCCGGTTGCTGTTAAAATAACATTGGGGTCGCGACTGTTGCTTCACACTGCCACCTGCGAGACCCCATCAGTAGACGAGACTTCCCATGCAACATGGCAAAAATTGAAAATGATTTATCCATGCATTCATTTATAGATACAGTTAAAATGAAGACCCCGGTGTCGACCTATTAATCAGGCCGACTGCATGCACCAGTCTCCACACAACTATTGTAGCTTTTATACAATAGAAGTAACGGGTACGGCTATAATATGGGCTTGGATCCAAATGAAGCTACTCTATACATAGATAATGGGATTCTTTATTGTATTAGGTCTATTTTTCTTTTTCTGTCATTACCGTATAGCAAAAGGGGGATTATCACTGCATGCTATGTAGTTGAAACAGGGCGCGTATGAGCACCTTTAGTGTGTTTTGTGTGCACGCGCACACACCCAAACCATCCAGAACTGTTAGCGAAAGTGTTTTTGCAATTCAGAACGATGGCATCGAGGTGCGCGTGCGGTGGTGGTTGTATTGATGCCCTATGGAACGAATTCAGAAGGGGATGCGGCCCTCTCTGATGGCATCAATTTAATTTTGATGCCTGTCTGCCAAAGTCATTTTCAACTTTAATTAACCCCCTCCGAATATTATAATACCAGGCGTACATAGTTTATGTGGGGTGTTCAAAAAGTAGTGGATATGGTCCTGCGCAGGTTCATCGGAAGTGGAGTGGGTTTACACAAACATGAAATGAAACTTTCTGTGCCCGTCGCAGCACTCTTTTTTTCATGAGACCACCCGAACACCATTCGCTTCATTTACGGAAAAGGAAGACTTGGGAGACAAGTTGAGTCCCTTCGATTCAAACTTCCCAACTTTTGAAGCAAATTTGAGAGATGGTCCGTTTGACGAATGACTTGCGATTGTTTTCCCACCCGCAGACATTTTGGTCCCATCTGCAAGTCTTACAACTTTTGAATCCTTCGTGATTTCGCATCAATTCTCAATTTGAATTTTTTGTGCGGGTTGAACTTTTCGCCATCAGCAGTGGATATACGCCAACTTCGGGGACGTTTTGTGGCCCCTGAGAAATAGGCGTACACCAACCAGTGGGTTGACAACAAGCATTGGACAGTGAGTAGCCTCCTGCTGAAGCCTCGCGTTTTTTCACATCAGTCCCGAAAATGTAGAAAAATGTTGTGTGGTGCAAAACCTGATCATTTGTTTCGTTTCCGGCAGCGGATCGCCTTGCATTTTGCTTGAAATCGCGTACAGCCACAGCGAAAATAATGACTCCCTAAAAACAAGTGCCTACATGCATTGGATCATGGGAGTCATTATTGTTTCTTTGACTGTACATGTGGCCAGGAACAGCAGCTGTGCCTGGCCATGGCTGTAGATATTTTCTCAGGGGGACATACAACCACAAAAACAATAATGACTCCCATGATCCAATGTTGGTAAGGGAGTCGTTATTGTTTCTGTGACTGCAGTGCAATGCCACAAACAGGCCTCGCTGAATATCTCTCATTGCGCATTGCCAACAATAAATATAGCACATTCACAATGGCCCTGCATGCGGGTATTTCACATCCATTGCAATAACCTGCCAGCTGCTTATGCCATATGCAGGAAACTGGATTCATTTCAACTTGCTTATGGGTTTACGTTTCCTGTCATATGTTTTACAGTTTGCACAATGCAGCACCGCTGCGCTTTGTCCAAAGCTGCCATAAACAATAATGTTATTGTTGGTC